>JAQBSW010002895.1:0-93728 GCA_029291075.1 Eudiplozoon nipponicum
GTCGTTAAATGTGATAAAACGTTATAATTTAAACAAATTTACTTTCTAGGTCTTAAAATAGCTCTCCAATTTGCATCGCTAACAACCAGATTAAGACATCTGATTTCTATTTCTAATACTGTTCGGCCAGCCCACATCCCTACCTAACAAAAAATCCAACATGAATTAATTTATCGATGTAATTAAATTAACTATCAATTAAAATTTACGTGTTAATCACCGTAAGCGGAAGTGCTGGACGCAGTTTTACATTAAAAGATGCGAGCTAAATGAAATTCAATCGAATGCTCGCTACGTGCTTGAGACAACATAAAAATTCATTACAACTTATGGTGCACTGCCGTATGGAATCCCAGTGTATGTATGTATATATATATGTATATATATATATATATATATATATATATATATATATATTAATGTATGCATACATGTATGTATGTATGTATGTATGTATGTATGCATGTATGTATGTATGTATGTATGTATGTCTGTATGTATGTATGCATGTATGTATGTATGTATGTATGTTTGTATGTATTTATGTATGTATGCATGTATGTATGTATGTATGTATGTATGTATGTATGTATGTATGTATGTCATGCATGTATGTATGTATGTATGTGTGCATGAATGTATGTATGTATGTCTGTATGTATGTATGTATGTATGTATGCATTTATGTATGTATTTATGTCTGTATGTGTGTTTCTATGTATGTAATGTATGAATACATGTATTTATGTTTGTATGTATGTATTTATGCATGCATGTATGTATGTATGTAGTATGTATGTATGTATGTATGTATGTATGTATTTATGTATGTATAATTTAAAAATAATTAATTGCGCGAGTGGTGATAACAATTCTTCAAATCACATGCTTGAAATAAATAACCATATCCAGTCGTCGAACAATATACGTTATGCCGTACGCACTGACGCTTTCGACCTTCCATTGATCATCATCAGAGTAAGACGGGCAAACTGATTATCGAGGATCAAACCGCATTGGAATATATACTAAATCAAATTTAGATATGCGGCTCTCACCTCTAGTCTGGCATACATTAAACTTACTCGGAAAATGTCGGCTTAATAATTTTCTATGCAGTCATTTAACATTAATTGCAGCTTCTCGCCATATACATATATATAGGCAATGCATTTAACAATAATTGATTGCGAGTGGTAATAACAATTCTTAAAGATGTTATGAGCTTTCACACATCCATATTCATGAACTACCGCCAGTTGCACCGACGCGTTTCGGCCTTCCATGATAATCATCAGGAATACGACGGAAAACTCGACTATCGAGGATCAAACCGCATTGAATATATATATGGAAATCAAATTTAGATTTGTTGATTAGTTTGATCCTCGAGGGTCAGTTTGCCGTTGTACTCTGATGATGATCATGGAAGGTCAAAAGTTCGCGACAGTGCGTTGCGGCTGGCGGTAGTTTTGTTGGCGTTGCCTGACGACTGGTTAAATACAATGGGGTTGGTGTTTATTTCAAGCTCGCAAACTTGATTTAAATAATAGTTACCACCACCCGCGCAATCTATTATTGTTTAAAATGTATTGTCTATGTATATATATATATATATATATATATATATATATATATATATATATGACGAAAGCTACAAACAGTAATTTTTTCGTGACTCCACACAGAAATTGTGCAGTCGACATTTGCAGTTGCGTAAAACGTGCGGGCAAAAGACTACTAGAGGTGAGAGCCGCATATCTGAATGCGATTTCCAGAGAGACTGCAATGCTGCAGTTTCTGATCCTTGATAGTCGTAATTTTGCCGTTGTACTCTGATAATGATCGTGGAAGATCGAAACGCGTCTGGTGCTGTTAGTGGCTGCCTGCTGGGCATAGTTATGTTACACATGCCAAGGTTGTTCCGACGGACTGAAGCTGGGAAGTTTTCCACGTTGGGTTGTTTGAAGTGTTTATTTCAAGCTCTCAAACTTGATTTAAAGAATTGTATGTATGTATTTATGTATGTAGGGGTGTGTGTGTGCATGTATGTTTGTATGCATGTATTTATGTATGTATGTATGTAGTATGTATGTACGTATGTATGCATAAGCCTATGTATGTATCTATTTATATATGTGTGTATGTATGCATGTATGTATGTATGTATGTATGTATGTATGTATGTATATATGTACTTTTGTAGGTATGCATGTATGTAAGTATGTGTATTTATGTATGTATGTATGTATGTATGTATTTATGTATGTATGTATGTATGTATGTATGTATGTATGTATGTTTGCCTATATATTTATATATGTACGTATGTAGGTATGCATGTATGTAAGTTTGTGTCTGTATGAATATATGTACGTATGTATGTATGAATATATGAATGTATGTACGTATGTATGTATTTATCTATGTGTGTGTATGTATGTACAAAGATATGAATATGTTTGTTTTAAATACGACGCTTGTTAACAAAAATCTGACTACCAATAATTGAAGTACATTAAATAAATCGCCTAATTTTCGTTAGAACTGTTTTCTCCTACGTTTATCGAAGTCACTGTGTGGTCAATTCAGTTGATAAAAGTACATGAAAACATGTATCAAAACATTGAGTGGCGCGAGTTGTAAAGAAGCCCCAAAGAAGCACAACTGGAAAGGAATATACAATCAACAATAAAACAAAATGAGATTAAGAAGTTAAAAAGTCCATTAATCCATTTGTTCCTTGTGAGTTGTCTATATGTGATAAAA
Organism: Eudiplozoon nipponicum; assembly: GCA_029291075.1. NCBI lineage: Eukaryota > Metazoa > Platyhelminthes > Monogenea > Mazocraeidea > Diplozoidae > Eudiplozoon > Eudiplozoon nipponicum. The sequence goes on from JAQBSW010002895.1 coordinate 2,770, forward strand.
TAGAATCACCTACAATGTGTCCGGAAAAAAGGACACGAAATGTCAGGAATATTAGTAATAGCTTCACAAACGCCGCACTACGTGATACAGTAAATGGAGTATCGCACACGTTTTTCTGGACTAAATTGAAGGATATACAATTATTATTTGCGACAGGCTGCGCCATGTGCGTGTCAAATTCTGGACAATACGTGAAGAGTTCCCAATTAGGACGAAATTGGACTTTTGGATCAATTGTCGTTTCTTCATTATGCAACGCTTAATCTCGACGGACAAACGTATATATACAATGTGACTGACGTTTACATCAAGATTGCAAACTTGATTTATATGATTGTTATCATCGCTCGGATAACTAATATTCGTTTGCTGGTTATGAAGTTTATAAGCAAACTAATGATAATTTGTTTGCACCTTTAAACACATTTATATTAGTTATTGCATTAAACAACTATTGGTTTCGTCGGTTGTACGCAAATTTATAAAAAATATAATCAAGTTTTTGATCTCAAATAGGAAAGAAAAACTACCTAGGAAATATAACCATTTAAATAAAGTTTTCTGGCTAAAAATCAGTCCTATTTTAAACGGAGCTTCGCAAAACGCAACGAAACAACTGTCAATGCAGTTAAGCTAAATGAAGTGAAACACTGAGTATAGTGATTTATGGCTGCAGTAAATTATTTGGTTAGACTAGATGTTTGCCTAGTAATTATTAGCCCATACTTGCCTCACTCTTTGGCTTTTATAACTTTTGATTTGCTACGGATTGCTGAAGAGACACGAAATAGAATTCAGAACATTTTCCGCTTAAAAGTGGAACTGACAACAATCCTGCGCTAGTTACAAAAAAGATAAATTAATTATTATACGTACAGTCATGTGAAAGTACAATCTAGCATATAAATACATGCCAAAAAACGTTTTCCAATGATTAAAGTCAAGAAAGAATCTCAAAAACATAATAAACGATATCTTGCCTATTGTGAGAGAGGATAAAGTCAATCTAGTATTTCCTTATAGTGAATGTTCATGATTAAGCAGACGAGGAATTTCAAACTACCACAGTTAATTTTGTATTGGACTTTTTCTAAGTTGAATAAATATTTAAACATACTATAAGAATTTTAGCCACAATATCGACTATGGATTATACGGTTAAGTTGCCATGGTGAATGGGCTGGATTTAGTTCAAACTACAAGTCATTGATCTGTCCCATGTGTGCATATTATGTTTATTATACTGACTTGGATAAATAAGTATCATTAGTTTATCATCACTACTGCCAAGCGCTTTTATTTGAGCAAAGCAGCATACAGTACACACCATATTAATATTAGAAATCATGAAGTTCGATGATGTAGGCACAATAAAAAACAAAGGGTGTCTATTTGTGAATTTTATCTGGAGTCACAAATTGATCAATTTCTTTTCAATGCTGCAAAACCAGTTGTTCAATATTTTTAAAACAAGTGCATTTGTTATAAAATTTGATATTTTTTTAATAAAAATTAAAATATAGTGTGTCTCATAGAGTATTATTTTAATCAACTTTGCTGTTATAAGACTAGCACCAACTGCAATATGTTACACATTTCACACAATGCCAAATTTCAACTGGCTCAGAAATTAAAATTTCAGGAAAAATACATTTAAAGGCCAACCTCTTTTTAGGTCAGGCACAAGACAGATAAATTAGATTCTCTTCCACGTACTGACTTGTCTATAATTTCCTCATACATCAAGAGATCCCGATGGCAAACCAACTAAAGAGAATTGGGTCAAATTGTATATTTGAAATACTGAAAATTAAATATATGCCTCTCACCCTTATTAGCCATAAAAAACACAGTACATAACTTGAATATTGGCAGGAAAACATCTATTTGGTCACGAGAATAGCTGTTTACACCATACCCAGCATACATATAAATAAATCAATGACACAATCATATAAGGCGCATGTGGTTACACTACTATGAAAAATAAAAATACCTCTCCCACCTCTATAGCAGCAAAAACACTGTACGTGACTCAAATTTGTCACAAGCGTAACTTTTCACAACATCTACTGTATACATATAAGCAAATCAATGACGCAAGCATGTAATGCACGTATTATTACACCACTATTAAAGTCAACTATACGCCTGTTACACTTATTAGCGCTAACATCTATGTACAGGACTCGAATTTCGACTAGCAAACTTCTAATCGATCACGAGTCAAAAATTGTTTACACCAACTACCGCATTCATATAAGTAAATCAATGACGCAATCATGTAATGCGCATGTGGTTGGACCACTATGAACGAACTGCGTTTTAACAAACAGTAGTTTTTTGATGTGGTGCTAAGTATTGAAAAGATTCCGATTAATTTTTTATCTGCAGTTTTCGAACTTGCTATAACTAAATGGTTAAACTAACCCTCGCGGAATCAATGAACGATTAATTGAAAACATTTTTGGAACGAGGCAAATGTGTGCAGGAAATATATACTCGTGGCTGCATAGAAATCATGTTATTAACAATTTATGTAAAACAACGAAGAATGTGAGCCACATTAATGATTTTCAACAAATATTATATAGACTGGTGATTTGATCACCAATATTTATTTCACCGGTGGGCTCCAATGATGACAATAGAAAGTCTAAATTCGTTAGTACATATAACCAAACGTAGACTTTCGATGTTGTGCGAGGAGTCAGCATATAATTATCGGTATGTTTTCAAATGTGTTAACTTTATCTTACAAAGTAATTTGATCATCACTCGCGCAATCACCGAATTTTTAATTGCATAACTTTTCATACATGGAGCAAGCTGAAGAAAAAATATGTTCATTACTGCATGAAAAGTATGCAGCCGAATGTACAACGCGTGTGCTACTCCTAGGAATGACAGCTGTAGTACCGATTTTCCCTAGGTTGATTCTCGTTAGTAAGATTTTCGGCTGTCGTCAATGATAAATATGAAAAATTAGGTCCAAAAGATACTATAAAAAACTCGACATAAAGGAAAGACTACCAGAAATGCATTAGTTAGTATATAATTTAAAATTGTGTCTAGTGTGCGGCAGGGTGGCTTAGAGCTTAGAGCAGAAGATATAGAATCCGACATGTTCAGGTTCGAGCCTTGTCTGCCACAAATTATGGACATTACATGAAGATTTCCAAAATAGGAAAAAACCGGTCTACTGGATGAATTGCCTTTTCTACACTATACAATTCTTTTTCATATCAAGATCGCAACTTTGATTGGAGTAACTCTATCAAACATTTAACACTACCACTATAGACAAACGAATCAAAAGGGCACAAAAACATTTGCACGAATGAGAGAATTCAGTCTCCATTGATACCTAAGTTATAAATACTGGTTTGCTTAACCTGTAAAAGCCTCTTTCACTAGCTCTTCTTAAGGACATTGGATCATACACACTACCTTTAGTTTACAGACAAGTTAAAGGAAATAGACAAAAAGAAATAATAAATAATATCCAATCCTTGTCAAAAGATTACTTGGGAGAAAATAAAGAAAAATATTTTTAATAAATAGTAGTTTCGATTAAGTAATAGTGAAGGCAATCTGAATCCAACGTGAAGCGTGATAAAACAGTGATATATTGCCTGAGTTTGCGTCGAATGGCCTACGGCTAACACAACTGTTTCTAAAAACAGAAAAGCTAATTGGCAGTCATTGGAATCGTGAATTTTAAATTATAATGACTTTCTCAAAAAATCGACTGATTTTAAACGTAACGATTAGTCAAAAGACATTAGAACAATAGACGTTGAAAATAAAAATATGTAGTAAAAGCACAGTGTAGCTTACTTTTAGAAATTACATTACACACCGTTATACCTATTGATATAACTGTGCTCAATGGCAGGCTCCATTATTTCTTTAGTTCAATAATGTAATGCGAAAAGCTAAATTGCATTTGGTTGGCATATCAGCTCATGAAGATAAAGCTAATCCTACGTGCTTTTTAGCAAACGCGATTTATGATGAACACTCACATTCAGGATCCTAATAATTAGCTAATATAAATATCCAATAATCATGAAATACACGCATTAACAAGATTTTACCATATATTTATACTTCATTTCGTATAAACTATTAGTTGATAAAGAAATGAATTTTTTGCTAGGAGCAGCTAGCTTAATATATCTTTGACAAAAAATATGCAGTCGCCAACTAAATATGCTCGCATTATCGCGAAATTTTCATCAACGAAACGTCAAAATAACAGAGAGATAAGAACGTATGAATTTAAGATCATAAATACTTCTGCATAATAAGCAACCAATTGTACACGATAGACATAATCAATGGTATACCTTTATCTACGACAAAGAAAAGCATAAGAACGTTAACATATATTTCATTTAATTAGACACCTTTTGATTTGTTCTCGGCTTCTGTTCCTCAACATTCCTTAACAGTTTGTTACCTCAAGATAATTGTTTGTATACTGAGTACATTTATGGGTTTATATTCCAATAAGTGTAAAATTTAGTTCTGAAGCTTGTTGATATGCTTACTGGACTGAACTACCTGTAAATTCTTGACAATTTTGAGTTTCCGTAATTTCACAGATTTGAACTGTTTTTTTTATGAAGAACACATGGCTCATTCTGTTACCTTTGTTCCTAAAGTCAATCTAATCTAAATTTCAGTATTGACGAAATTCAGTAATTCTTTATCACAAGATAAACTTTAAGAGTTTAAATTTTCATTTCCTAGTATTCATCTTGACCAAAGACACGCTGCTTTAAATCTTCAAAGACTGATATAGTAATCAAGTTTAATAACTTGTGTATATTTCAATAACTGAAAGCAAAGCACATTTTACTATTACTACAACCACTATTACTACTACTACTACTGCTACCACTACTACAACTATTACTACACACAGTTACACAGTTACATACAGTTATACACTGATTCTTCATTGCCGAAAACCATGAAATTCAAAGTTATGTGTGGGCTGCAAATGAACACCAGGTTGCCGATTCCAAGTGAATTTATGCTCCATTAATCATCAGATTCTATATATCAGATGGATTTGACGAACTATCCCCACAATAGTGTATTAGGTATTGCGCACCTAATAACAAATTAGTTACCGGCTCCTACCGATGAGTCGCCAGTGAGCATGAAACGAATCTGCACGAGATTATAATTCGCTATACCTTTGTTTATCCTTCTGTTCATATTTGAACTAATTTCTTACTAGGTACGCAACACTTAATATATAATTACTTATATATATATATATATATATATATATATATATATATATTAGTTCTCCGCCACAAAAATCTAGCTCCAAATCTTTCAAGGTGGCGGTATAAAACGCCATCGCCTATATAAATTTCCAACAAAGTTGCATTTTAGAAATGGAACAGGTAAGGTGTTATTTAAGATATTTGAACATAATATTTATCATCAAGCACATTCCAGACACATAATGCGAAACCCTGATGTATTGGCACAAAAAAGCGTGAATACAGGTATACATACATGCACGTGTTCAATTGTGGTTTTTACTTAATTCGTGTGTGCTCATAAGCTGTATTCTAATTCAGTTATGGTATAACCGTTTAACATAATACTTCGATAGCCTTTTTTGATAGTTCTGTTAAATAATGGTAGAAGCAATTTGACTTTAAATCTCCATGGTTATGCTTTATTAAATATAATCGTATGCGGATAACTTATTTGAAATGAGTACAGGCGAAAAATCAGCATTTTCGGAATACATTTCAAAGATTTTATTCAATAACAGCAATACCAGTTTCTAAAAACGAAGAACTTAAATTTTTTATTAGCACAAAATTGGCTGAGCATAAAATTAGTCAGAAATTTGCATACGTTTATAACTGACCATCCGACGTATCAATAGTTGTCATGTTTTGTTCAATGTTTAATCCTAACGACAACCATTAATTAATTATTTTGCTTGATAATGAAGCTGCCCTTTAAAATATTATAGATAATGATGCTGCAATTGGAAAAATAATATTTAGAGATTATGCGACAATTCCGCACCAGTATTTTCGCTTACCGGTCTTGTAAAGTTAATATATTGGAATAGTAATGCAGTTCGATCTTTCATATTTGGATAATGATCCTGAAGCCATATATCAAAATTAAAGTAATGTTTTAACCCATATATTAGATTTGTAGTGTTCCCAAGTTTGTTCTATGGTATAGCATTCTACTTCATTTATAGGCATATACCTATAACCATATAAATAACTAAATAACAACAACGGTTTTCTAGAATGCTACAGTTTCGTATTTATCAAACGTGCCCAAAATTGGTAACCAGAATACTCCGCTTGAGTAAAACAGAAAGCATAAAATGAATTCTGCTTAGCTAGAGAGCCATTATCTGCTATTGTCCGTCGTGCATAATAATTGGTTATTTTATATATTTTGCACAATTTTTAGGAAGGTGTTTTTAATTGATACATAGTAAAATAAATCAATCAGTCGTCATCCAAAGCAGAAAAGCATCACCACTTCAAAGTTAGCGTTTCAGTGCAGCATGCCAATGTAAATGCTACGCCGATGAAAATAAGTAAACCTGAAAACACGAAAAGAAGAATGATTAAAGAAAGAGTGCATCTAACTTAAATGGAGATCTACCTAAACAATGAGCTGGAACGAAGCGTGCTAGACCTTCAAACAACAAATAAGCCAAGTCAAGAAAAGTAACATATCCTAGCGATTTTGGCGATCTAGCTTCTTTGTTATTTTGGTCAGATTCATAACACGGCCATGACTTGGAAGATAATGTGTCAAACAAATCAAGAACAATACGATGAGAATGAGTCTTGAAGAAACCTGTAACAAGATGTCTACTAAACAATATTTCAGGCAACATCACACAGGTATTTCTTGAATGATTGCGCAGTGCGAGCGTCACATTTAGGGTATCCACGATTGTCTTTCGTGAGTTGTCGTTTTGCACTATCAGTTTCGCAAAGATCCGTTTGATCTCCATTTCCAAGAATCCACCCAGGCACCACAAAGACGAACTCGATGCATACTTCGAAGTGGGGATCTATAGGATCTTCGCAAAACTGATATTGCAGAGCTAAAACCCACGAAAAAAATCCTGGATATTCTAGATATCACACAAGATTTATACCGTATAATTATGAAGAGTACGCAGAGCACAGGTACTACATAATTATTTATTAGGATTTGCGTACGTAGTCCAAATGGGACCAGAAGCATTATCCAAATTCAGCATGGACACTGCATAATACAAAGTATCACTCAAGTAGCAATTATTTATAATTATTTTTGATTACAGTGAAATTTCGCTAATCTCTAAAATTAGGGTATTGATGCTCTTTATAAATATGGCACATATTATTTTTAATGACGTGGTTTTGAGAACGCATTACTAAAGACATAATATGAAGTTGAATCTACCACTGCTCTATTGTATGTACGTCTATAAGATTGCGCCGACTGGCAACCTACGTTTCCTGAACAAATAATTAGTTGCCTTGGCGCGTGGTGCCAGCTACCACTTATGGGTCGCCAGTAAATGTGAAAAGCATGAGTAGAGAGATTGTACCTTTTGTTCATGTTGGCTTTGGCATTTACATTTTGTTTTATTTGAAGTGAGTAATCACTCGGTACGTAATATCAAATACCCAACCTTACATATATTATTTCTCCACAAAATCAGTATCTAACCGTTATATATTTAATTAAATGGTGCCATGATTACCGCTAAATGAGATAACTGATATCGATCAAGACCAGAGTGTATGAGTTTTCGGTTAACTTTTGCGTACTTTGAAATCCATCGTGTTGGTACTGTGTATCAACTCGGCAACCATAGTGTTAATATCATGAATCTTTTCGGTATTATAATGTTTGTATCGGGTACTAACACAATAGCCATAATTGTGGTACCCCTTACAGACTCGGTATATATTATGTATAGTGAGTTAGCTTTGAATTCGCATTGTTAAAGACTTTATATGAAATTAGCTTTATTCCTGCAGGTTTACATATTCGTATAAGAGATTGTACCACCCTATTTTCCCAAATTCCTCAAACAAATATATAGTTCGTAAAAGGTGTAATTCCGGCTCCTACTGATGAGTCGCCAGTAAACATGTGTATAGAGAATATAATTTCTATTCATATTGACTTTGGCATATCCTTCTGGTGCTATTTGAAGTGACTTGTTACTAGTTACGCAATACAAAATACGCAATTGCATAAATATTAGACTTCCGAAACCATGAGCATAGGTCGGAAAATGGAAGTTGAGTTAAATTTACAAGTGACAATCTGGCAAAGCCCATAGAAATTACGCCTTAGTTAGCATTTGTACTGTAGCCGCTCGTTATAACAAAACCGAGCAAATGTAATTTGGTGGGACTTATTTATTTTTCTTAACATTAATCGCTTTTTACAGATCAAAGTTACGAACCATATTCGCTCTCTATTATAGATTCTATGTCTAATAACAAAAGATAGTATAACATGCGAATCTCGATTCAGGATATGCATTATGTACATTCTCTTGATTTGCTCTAAATAATTTGTGAACAAACAAAGAAATTTAGTCTTCTATACAACAGGACCAGAACCATTAATACATATTCTAGCACTACGAGGGAATTATGGAAATAAACATTTAACGAATATGAATAAGGGTGAATTAGTGGAATTTTACATTTTAAATTATCATGACAACGCTATACCAACGAAACAAGATCGGGAAAAATAACAGTGCTCAATAAACAAAACTTTCGTCTTTAAACTGAGAAATATGCAAAATACCACAGAAAATCGACCTAAAAAAACAAAAAAGAAGTATCCTTAAGGCAAAATTTAACACACCACGCTAGTTTCAAATGGTTAAATTTCTTTTTACCGTTATTATCATTTTAAATAAAGAGTTATCGATAGTGTCAAAGTTCTACATCTAAAACGAAATAAAGCATATTTCTTTAGAGCAAGTTTGCAAACTTAAAGTAAACACCAATCCCATTTTATTTAACCAGTCGTCGAAAAAATAGCAAAACTACAGCATAGTAACTATTTTTTACAAACATTATTCATGATTTTTAATTGCACTATTGACATTACCCAAATGTAATTGTTCAATACTTACGGTAAAACGCAAGTTTGTCCAACTAATTTTTGAAAAAAAACTTCTGAATTCTTTAGCTGGAGAATTTTTTTCACGCCATACACTTCGTATGCAAAACTGCACACAACAGATTGCTAACTATATGCTTGACTAAATCATATAGCGATGTATTCCATGTAAATTCTTCATGCTTAATATAATTTCATACCAAATACCGCATAAATTCTACATTTAATATAGTGGTTTCGTCACTATAAAATACTTACCTATATTGACAAATGTATGTACATAATTGGTTAGGTGTTTATATAAAGTTCACAACCTTGATTAAGGTTATTGTTATCACCGCTCGCGAAACCAATGCTCATTTAAATACATTATTTTAGTAGCTTTAGTAAGTTGCACAAATGCCAAGAGACCTAAAATGACAATATTAAACACATTCTACTTATGCACATACGTGGATCTAGATCTCGGAAAAATAGCCTATATCAATTAACCAGAACTCTTCGCTGGATCTTGTTTGCCGCTAGGCTACCACAGACTTTTTCCATTTAAATGTCGCTTGGTAAATGTTCGATGCGGTGTGAAAAAGTGACGAATATCACGAATATGGTTTGATTCCCAAGTCTGCAGTTCCAGCCATTCACCATACTTGCCTCGGTAGCGTTGTGAGCAATATCTACGCAATGTTAATAATAAATCGATATGAAGTCTTGTCATTCACTATTATTGTAATTTGTGTTTTTTACGGTGGCTTCAGGTTAAAAAAATTCTGCTAGTACATAGTTTATCTTTTTGTTTTCAGCCAATTGTGTGCATAATTATATGGTTCAGACCGAGAAATATTTCATGATAAACAAGTGTGTGGACAGAACAATTATTAATTATAAAGTGAAAATTTGGTAAAGTGGCATTCCAAGTTCAAATATTAAAATTTTATTAACAAAACGAAACAAAGTTAGCGAATTTGGTGCAGTAATGACGTCAGCAAAGACAAAATATCAAAGAGGCGCAGATAAAAAAGCTTTTATCATATTTAACGACAATGCCCGTAGGATATTTACTTTGCAATGAAGTAAAACATTTATTAACACGTAAAAATTAAAATCAAACTAATTAAATATTGTACAGAAACGCTTTCGTTCCCTCATACTAAATGATTTACTTTAGAAAATTCACACGAATGGACTTTGTCTGAATTGTAAAAACGGTTCACATAAATAGTTTAAAAACTTTTACTCAAGTAAGTTCAAATATAGGAAGCATTTTAGTAATGTGCCTGAGGGGGCATCTTATTAAGGCATGATTTCATACTTGTTCGAGAACGAACCGCCTTCGTATGTGCAAAATAAAAGTTTTGATGCACGTTCATCTATAACTACACGTATCTTGTCTTATGCAATATGCGACACTCCATTAAAGGCTTTCAATATTAATTAAGGCTAGATGTGTGGGCATTTTTCCATATTTTGAAACTATAACGATAAAACTAGTCTAGAATTGTGCAAACCACAAAATCTGTTCGTGCACTGGTATTACCATGAATCTTTACGAGACTCATGCGAAACAATGTTCAGTTATGACAATTAGTTTTGTTTGTTTCGGAGAGCTTCTATATATGAAATTGTGTAATAGGTGCTACGCACCTAGCAAAAAATTAGTTCTAATAGGACCAGAAGGATAAACCAAACTACAGTCGAATTTAAGTATGTATTAGTTATTGCGAACCTAGTAACAAATTAGTTCAGTTGTGACCAGAAGGATAAAACAAAGACAACATAAAAATGAAAGTATAATCTCATGCACATTCTTTTCGAGCTTACTGCTGGCTCAACAGTAGAGGCCGGTATCATGCCCTTTAACCACTATATATATATATATATATATATATATATATATATATATATATATATATTTCAGAGGAATGGGGATAACAGGACGGTTCAATCTCCCAGACGAATGCGTAAACCTGCAGTAGTGAAGCCAACATCATATTAAGTCACTAAATTGCAACTTCAACGCTAACGCACTCCATATAATATATATATGGAGTCTGTAAAGGATACTAGGACTATGACTATTGTGTCAGTAACCGATAGCAGCATTATATTACCGAAAAGTTACATGGTAGTAATTTATGGTTGCCAAGTCTGTAAATGATACCAACATGACGGATACCAATGTATGCTATAGTTTCAGATTTGACCGCATTTTTCTTGTGCGGGACAATTGTTAGCACTCATAGGTCGGCAAAATCTTGAACCTTTTACCTTTTCAGATGATGTAATTTTTGGCCTCAGTTGATGGGTTCTCACTTGTCCCTTCTCCTTTAAGCCTTCAATTAGCTGATTTTCTGAAAGCGCTTTAGGATCAAGATCCGCCATTGATCTTTCACCTATATTTCGAGACGTTATTTCCAGTCTCATCTTCAGGGTTGACACAATACGCACAGGAGTAAAACACAACTTGTGGCAAATGTGGTATCCTCATTCAAGACAGATATATTTATATATATTTTATTTTAATTGTCTTCCTAATATCCGGTCTTATACCTAGTCTCTAATACTCAAATGTATACAAAAACTTATCCCTGTCCCCCTCTGCGCACACATCTACCTATAAACATGTGTATTTTAACTATAAGCACACCTAATGGATTGACATACACGCCTATCAATGATGTCTATATTTTAATTGCTGTACCGGACCGAAATTGAGAATTACAACTATTTCTGAACACCTGTTACTCCAGTAAATATATACAATCTGGCCTTGATGGATATCAGTTATCACATTTCGCGGTAAGCATGACATCATTCACTTCATTATATAACAGTTAACATTGCGCTTGCTTGCGCGAGATCTAATATATATCAGGCACGTATTAGGTGTTCCTAACTTAGTAGCAAATTAGTTCAGTTGTGACCAGAAGGATAAACAAAAGACAGCATGAACGGAAAGTTTAATTTCATGCACATTCGTTTTTTGCTTACTGGCGACTCTTCAGTAGGAGCCGGTATTACGCTCTTTAACCACTATATATTTAGGTGAGGATTGTGGGATAATAGGACGGTACTATCTCCATGACGAAGTTGTAGACCTACAGTAGTGAAGCTAACATCATATAAAGTCTCGAAAATGCGGCTTCAACGCTAACTGACTCTATATAAAATATATACCGAGTCTAGAAAGGATACTAACGTTATGGCTAGGAGATTGTATCGTCCTATTATCCGAAATTCCTCACCCAAGTATATAGTGGTTAAAGGGTGTAATACCGGCTCCTACTGATGAGTCGCCAGTAAGCACAAAACGAATGTGCATGAGATTATACTATCCGTTCATGCTGTCTTTGGTTTATCGTTCTGGTCACAATTGAACTAATGTGCTACTAGGTTCACATTACCTAATACATACATTAGTATATATTAGTTCTCCGCAACAAACGGTATTTATCTGTTATTTACCGTCCAATTGTCATTAATCCACTATATATTTTACACAGTGAGTAAGCTTTGAAATCACATTGTCAAAGACTTTATATGAACAGTTACACAAAGATCCGATTTATCACTATTTCCAATTTTGTTTTGTCTTTGATCGGGTTGACTCATTTTTACTTCAACTGGAAATGCGGTTCTATCAAAGCTGTGATGACCGCTTTCCAGTGAAGTAAAAATGAGTCAACCCGATCAAAGACAAAACAAAATTGGAAATAGTGACAAATCGGATCTTTGTGTAACTGCCCGTGTACAGCTATTACCCGCGTACGCAAAACGCGGCATTGATAACCTGAATGCTTACACACCGCAAAATATTGAGTTCAAAAACTTTATACGAAGTTAGCCCCTCTACTGTAGGTTTACACATTCGCATACGAGATAGCCCCAAATTCTTCATAAAAATATATTGTTGATGTAAAGCGAAATACCGACTCCTATTGACGGGTGGCCAGTAAGCAAAAAACGAGATTATTCCTGACGTACTAGCTAACATTGGTTTATTCTTCTAGTCGAATTTGAACAAATTTGTTACTAGGTGCACAAAACATAACACACAACTGCATTTATATTAGTACTCTGCGCCAAACATTATCCAACTGTTATATATTTAATTAAATTATATCATGATTACCGCGAAAAGTGATATCTGTCATCGATAAAGGACAGAGTGTGTTGATTTGCTGGAGTAGCAGTTGTTCAGAAGTAGATGATATTCTCAATTTTGGTGAACTTTAGCATATCTTGAAATCCATGGTACCATGAACCGATTCGCAAGCCAAAGTGTTAGTGTCAGTTACTAACTCGTCAGCCATAGTGTTGGTAACACTTACAGGCTTGGCATACATTATATATAGTGAATTGGCTTTGGAGTCACAATTTCGAAAACTTTCTACGATGTTGGCTTCACAGTTGCTGGTATACATTTTCATATAAGTGGTAGTACCGTCCAAATTTCCCACAATCCAAACTTAAATATATAGTGGATATAGGACATAATACCGGCTCCTACTGGTGCCAGTAAGCATCAAACCTTCCGTTCAATCTGATTTACATTTATACTCCTAATTCTATTTCATTTTAATTGTTACTAGGCGCGCACCAACTAATAAACAATTTTTAGGCATTACCATTAAAAATTAATTAATTGCGCATGTGGTGGTAACAATTATTTAAATCAAGTTTAAATGCAATGGGTTGGTGTTTACTTCAAGCTCGCAAACTTTATTTAAAGAAATTTTAGGAATGTTTCTTCTATTCGAACGGATTGGAGTAGTACATTTTTTGTTTACTGTCTATGTGCGCCATCATTCTATATAAATTAAATTATTTTCTGATTTATTTCTCCAGTAAATGTGGAGCCAATGCGCTTCCGCACAATATATAATTTTGTTTCAAATTCATATAATGGTATAAATAATGTGTGTATTTGAAAACTACAAATTTTTAACTTTGGCAAGTTAAAATTCAATTCATTTTTTACCAATTCTGAAACATTAACGATTGCTGTCATTGATAAACTACAAGAAGATTCAGTAACATTACGAAGGGCATCAATCAAACCGGATTTAAATCACACAAAACTCAAATCACAATAAATTTGCTATGCAATAGCAAATTCTGTGAACAAAGTGGAATGCAAATGAAGCTGGTAGAAATCGAAAATATTAAAGCCAGTTACATAAGGACTGTAATGCTACTAATATTATTTTTGCTGAGGCTACTACTGCTGCTACTAATACTACTAACATAACCATCAATATCATTGCTGCTGTTGCTACTGATACTACTATCATCATACACACCACTAGTCCTACTAATACTACATATTTTTCTACCACTACTACTACAACTACTACTACTTCTACAGACTATTCTGTTACTAGTACTACCATTATTAATACTACTACTATTAATAGTTTAGTACTTAACGATAAATGTTGCTGTTGCACTTGTGTTTGTTGTGCTTTTTGCAAAACGCTTTATCTATTTAACGCACAGAATAAGAATTTCCATGAAATCATAAATGATACATAGGGATTGTTGCTAGTTGTATTTCACCTTACGTAAAGCCGCTCGCTGTACATTTTGTAAGTTGAGAAGCATAATTTTTATAAATCTTAATTTCTTTGCCAAACGATCGATTTAGAGTCCATACATGAGGGACTGATTTAATTGACATTAATGTTCAATGGCTATGTAGTAGTTAAGCATCAGTAATTTACGCTAGTGTAGTGCAGTGTAGCACAGCAATGTTATTAGTATTAGTGGTAGCAGGAGACGTAGAATCGGCAAAAGTGGTAATGGTACTAAAAGTAGCAGTAGTAGTAGTAGTAATAATAATATAAGTAAAAGTAGTATTAATAGCTGTTATAATAATATAAATACCAATAACAATATTATTATTATTATTGTTAGTGGTAGTAGTAGTAGTGTAGTAATAGTAGTAGTAGTAGTAGAAGTGGCATTATTGTTAGCAGTAGTATTAATATTAGAAATAGTAGCAGTAGCAATATTATTATTATTAGTTTTAGTAGTACAATAAGAAAAAGAAGAAATAGAAGTAGTAGTAGTAGTAGAGATAGTTGTTCAAGTATTATTATTAGAATTATTAGCACGAGTGGTGGTATTTTTAATAGTTAAAGTAGTATAATTATTCCTAGAAATGTTAAGATTAGAAATTGAAGCATAAAAGAAGAAATGGTATTCAAGTGCCTAACTTTTGTTAAAGAAACATGTTGCACAACTGGGAATGAAATATGTTCCTTTTTCTTGTGGGGCGCCACAAGGTGCTTGCATCCACTTTTCACCGGATTTATCCTTTAATTTGAACAAGGTGAGACATAAGTATGCCTACACATTAACGTGTAATTTAAAAGAAACAGAAACTATTAACATCTAAAATTTTGTAAACAATGGTCTGAAGATGTACAAACGACGATATAATGAATGAAAGTCCAGCATCAGAATAACGGGATTGCCAACACATTTAATTGCGTACATTACTCAATAAATAGAAAAATATAGTGTAGTATCATATTTAGATAAGGCACATTTTTGCCTTTGAGAATGACACACCTCAAAGTTGCACATTCACCACTAGTAAATATGTATTAATAGTGTACATTGCATATAAAATTTTTTATTAAACTAAAGGCAATATAAAATATTATTTAATTAGGTGATATTTTGGTGTTTATAACCATTTCGGCAATTCCAGTTTATATTGAGAAATTGCCATGAATGGATGGAATAAAGCTTTAATAACATAAATTATTTATTAGGCATAACTATTTTATCAACAAGTTCGCCCATGCAGAACGAAGAGGGCATGAGAAAGTTTGTATTTTAAGATTACTGACTACTCAGTAATGGGAGATGAAATAAGTTATCGAATCCAATATATACCTGCTCAGGTAATGTTGGTTGAATGTGCAGTACAAATTCCTACCTAGGTGCATATAAAATAAAGAGCAAAATTGAAATCCAACTTATTTATTCACAAAGCGAAAACAAATTATATATATATATATATATATATATATATATATATATATATATATATATATATAAATAATTTATGAAAGATATAAACAGTTTATATAATGTAAAACTTTAATCAGTAATCAATTGACTACTTACAGTTTGATTGCGATTAATATCTGCTCGTTCAATAGTTCCCGTGTAAAAAAAGATTTGGATTGTGGTACATCATATATATATATATATATATATATATATATATATATATATATATATATATATAAATATCGGATATTATTTATTGCTTTTAGCACCATAGTTTGTGTTGTAGCATAAATAGAATGTTTCAATTTTTGCCACACTTAAATAACTGAAAGACGAAAAGAAAAATCACGATTCTCTTAGTAAAACTTGTCTATAAGTTAGTTGGCATTCCTTATTTTTCTTAATCTGTAGAGCATATCAACATCATATTTGTATATCTGCTTGGTAATGCCATTAGCTTAAAAAATATTAAAGAATCCATATTTATAAACAACAAAATTGAATAAAATAAAAAATAAAACTTACGTAAAATATTTCATTTGTGTTCCCATGAAAATCTATAACTAATATATGTAATTAATATTATATAACGCATTAAATGAAATTTCTGTAGTCTAATAGATACGCTCCAGCGTGGTTAACATGTATTTCCTCTTAGTAAAAATGGGCGTCAGCTAATTTAAATATGGTGCAGTAAATGTATAGGAACTGTTGACTACTGAATTTCATAAAGAAACTGGTTTCAAACCACGATTAAATTTATTTAAATCAAGTTTGCGATCCAAATAGAAACTCCAGTCCAATGATATATATACATACATCGTTCAGTATAACCTATAAATTGTAGAAAGTTGAAAAATAATTTCATCTAGTAGACCGGTTTCGTCCTTATTAAGAACCCTTCAAGTACTGTTGATGGCAATATTCTGGTAAGTACTTGAGGAGTTTCCCATTTGGACGAAATCGGGCTACTGAATGAATTTCCTTTTATATATTATACTATGTCTAGTTAATTTTGAAAAAAAATGTATCATTGGACTGGCGTTTATATCAAGATTACAAACTTGATTTAAATAAATGTTTGTAATCACAGCCCGCGCAACCAATGATCGTTTACATGCTTAACTTAATGGTAGTTTTAGTTCCTGTCATTAACGCATAATACCAGAAATTCAGGAACTAAATGTGAACTCACATAACATTTAATATGCGACGAGAAAGTGTCCAATTGGAGGGGTTGAAAGACTCCTATCGTAGTGAAATCATTAGATGATGCTCTAGTCGTTCCTACACACGAAATCATTGGTAAAACGTAATCACATACACAAACCCGAAGCAAATTTAGTAGGACAACAAAATACCGTGTCAATTATTCAGAAAAAGAAAGAATTCACATTAACATGCGGCAAATCGTACATCAGCTGTCCTCGTCGTTCCGCGTGTCTCGCTCAAGTCTATGTTTAATCTACGACTTGTCTGTTTAAAAAAAAAGACGTATTGTACCAGTCAATAATTCGTGGATGATGAAATGAACTTGAACGCAGACACCAGATAGTTATTACACTAACGAAAATTAGGAGCGTAAAACAGTTTGGAGGGCAAGATACGTGTTATTCCAAATCCAATAGTGTGGAAGACATAGATATCGATTAACGACGTATAGCGTATAAACCATGTGAAAAGACAATCAACACACGGGAAAAAGACTATTCCATGCAATATCCAATAAACCGAAACCCTAATGAATAGTAATCACATACCAAGCATTACTTTGTGATAATCAGCCCAACCCACACACAGACACATCGATAAACACTTAAAAATTAACTCGAAGTTAATCAAAAACACGCACTGCTGCTGCAAACAAACACAAATAAAACATAAATTAGGTTAGCTCCCACTCACGTCATTAAATAGAAACTGATATTGATAATTGAAGAAGTTTATATGTGTCAAGTATAAACTACAAAAACATGGCACATTTAACCATTTTTCTATTGGTTATTCTTCAATTACGTCATATTGTTAATATAAATTAAATATATCGTAAGATAGCAAATTTAATTCAAACGGATCACTTACGTCCTCATTGGGCACTCAGCAATTACTTGACACGACGGGAGCACATTGCTTCATTCTTGCAGATCAGTCACTGCATCGCCCAGGCTGCATACTAAATGCAAATTCGAGATATATACCAATTCATGCTGTTTGGCGAAACTTTCCTTCAGGTTCTTTTGAATGGTTGCGCAACGCAAGCTTCAAATGCTGAATCTCCGCGATTTTCGTTAGCGAGTGTTCGCTATTCACTATAAGTTTCGCAAAGATCCGATTGATCGTCACTTCCAAGTACGCATCGATTTCTTCTCCGTTTTGGTTGGGTGCCGATTAGTCCCTTACTTCCGAAAGCTTCAACATCGTTCATACTCACCACAAATGATTAGGTACGATCTAATCTTCGTTGACATTCGATTTTTACTTTCCGGAATCATCATCAGGCCTCAAATCACACATACACAGTACAGTGCTCCCAATATCGTACTTAAGCAAACTTGATGTATAAAAGTTCCGCTTTTAAGCATCTCAATTCATAAATCGGCTTGCATCTCTTCTGTTTATGCTCTAACATCTCTTTGGACACATCAAATTCAAAGCTAGTTTTATCTTTATCTGGGAGGAACTGGGTAGCCTTACTTTTACTGTAATTATTTCACTCTTAGACATGTATTCGTTAGGGATTGAAGTGTTAAGTCCAAGATTAATCATTTGTTTCTGGATATTCTTGAGATCCATTGACAATTATTTCATGTCCGGCCATACAAAAATCAAAAGTGACTAATGTTTCATGGTCTTATAACTATAAGGAGTGAAAAAAGTATATAAGTGAATTTAGACAAATTATTAATTAGATTTACGATAGATAGGCAGAGAGAGAAGGTATACCTTACTATGAGTAAATTTATCAGGATAACTAACAGAAACGACAGAATCAATTTTCTTATTCCTCAGCGGATAATTAATTCCCACATGATCTAGGTTCTTCTCATGTCTCTGTCTAACTTTTTAATTTCTTAATCCCTCGCATTGTCTGTAAACTCTTCAATTTATTTAAAATCCAACATCTGTAACTTCGCGAGTAATATAGATCTTATTTTCGTCTCAGCTTTAATCTTTTCAAATTTATGCTTGTTTAGTTTATTAATTGATATTTTTATTAACCGTAAGCAAAGCTCATGCTTAAGTATATTTCCTACTATATCCAACAAGAATGAAATTTTAGGCCTAAAACATTTCGGTATGAAATTATATTTTAAACATTTACCAAGGAACAAAGTTATTTCGACTTGCCTATTAATCTGCATCTTCTTTATTTTGTAATGATTCATGTGTAACGACTGTGGCATCAAATTTTGTCTGACAGATATTTGGTGAATTGTTGCACAGTGTGAGCTGCACATGCTGAATTTCCTCGATTTGCCTTCGCGGATTGTCGCTTTGCACTATCAGTTTCGCATAGATCCGATTGATCACCTTTTCCAAGTACACATCGAGTTCGACTTCTTATTGGCTGAGAGCGGATTTGTCCCCTTATTCCGAAGGCTTCAACATCGTGCATACTAACCACTGGAAATGAGGTTCGATCTCATCTTCATTGACTGGCTATGTTTCGGTAAGATATTTCCTTGCCATCCTGAGACGTCTAATCACACATAGGCAGTACAATGCTCACAATAGCAGATTTATGCAAATGTGGTTGTCTATTTTGAATCAGATTCGCCCTATAGCTCCAACTGGTTATCTACGATTTGTCAATAAAAATAGTCACCATGCCATTTGGGAATTGAAATTCATGTGAAACCTCGAGTTTGGTCTAACTACGCAGTAACACTTAGTGTTAAATGGATAGTAACGGAATGAAAGAAAGCGTGCCAGGCGCGAATGGCAGGTTTCGGCTGCAGAAGGAGACTTTGGCCACTGGCATCCCGGCAAATACTGCTCACCAGCCTTGGCTGGTAGACTATCTGAGATAAGGAAAACTCCGAATACAATCCGTCCCCACTGGAATGAGCGACCTAGTGTTGTTTTACAGCCCGAGTATAACCATGAACAATACGAATTATAATGATTACATACTGCATCGACCATCACGCAGTATAAAAAGAATCACCTTATCTACAGAGTCGTGCAGAGTGAGTAAACGAAACCAGGCCACTGAGATCATTTTCATCGCCGAATCTGACTCCTTTCCTATTCTTTTATTTGCTCAATCTAACAATTTTTTGTTTCAACTATGGTGAGTGGTAATCATAAAACTGAATCTAGTATCGGATTGCCAAATATCGAAAATGGTTCTAGTAGACTACCATTAATCAAACCTAGGCTAAGTTTTTACGCCAAAAATTTAATGTGCGATCATTAAAACAAACTGGACACAAAGAAGCCTTTGTACGTACGTTGGATACATTAGACATCGACGTGTTGCGCATCTAAAACCAGAATACAAGATCCTACGAGTATTACAGAACTGGATGTACCAACCTTATCTACGCGTTTTTGGCTTCGCACCCATGGTTCCTCGGAGTTTTCTCTAGCCGGCAATTGGGGTGGCGGTATTGTCCTTAGCTCGCGAGTTGATGCTTCTTTAACTGAATGGATCCCTGTAAAAGTCGACTTTGTGCAACAGGCTTATATACATCTATTGAAATTGATGCCAGAAACCTTAAACAACTTTGTCTTTTAGTTGTATCTGCATATGCTCTTGTCAATTGCAGCACAGACGACATCAAGGACGTTTTTATACCTGCATAAGCTCTTTACTAAGTAGAGCTAGAAGTTCAGATATGGTATTGGTTATGAGTGATATGAATGCTCAATTTTGGCGCTTAAGTAACGCAGAATTTCATTTAGGTGGAAGATACACTTTAAGCTCGATGCACAAAGATAATGGTGAGCGACTGTTGGACAGCTGCACGGAAGAAAGATTATACTAAAATAGCACAAACTTCAGACGTAGTGTTAGACGTTGCGCCAAATGGCGTCCTCCAGCCCGTGGACAATATTGGATAAAAATAGATTATGTAACATTTAGTTATAAATGGTGTGATTGCATCCAGGATTGTAGTTAATTTTAGAATATTTATGTCAATTCGAACTGTGCAATTATTCGTTATAGATTCGCAATTAAGTTTTCGGTAAAAATCTATCGAGATACTCGAAACTAGGTGCCAAAATCTAGATGGCTCGGTTTATAATATAACTCGCAGTGTAGTAAGACGCCAAATTAATCGTAGTATAAAATTTTATCTATAATCCTTATGGATCAGAAAAGATGAAACGATGAAAGAAGCAATCGCATCAGGTAGAAGCCGAGGTTTGTTCAAACATATCCACGCAACAGGCCCAATAAAATTAAAATTATAGTAAGAGCCATCTAGTAACCGCTAAAATAAGTCGTCTTGATAGTTGTGCTGAACACTTCAAAGATCAATTTTCATGGAAACATGCACTAGTCCCCATTCCAGAACGCATGCTTATATAAACAGTGTGGAATGTTAATCTCGAACAACCATCAGAGTTAGAAATAAGAGATGTAATACTATCATTTAATGGCAGCAAAGCCTTTGGGCCCGACGCTTTACTTCTAAGCTTATTTGAGGATGGAGACGATTTAATTTCGGGAGCGCTGCCAGCCGTTGTGGTACTAAATGGAATGAGGAGACCGTGCTGCTCGTTTGAAATGAGACGACCAACATTCCTGTCTTCAAAAAAGGCAACCATAATTTTTGTTGTAACCACAGTGTTATGAGCTTGACTACAGTCGTATCTAGGCTATTTGCTTCTTTTACCTTACGCCGTCTTACGGCTTCGTATGAATTACATACTAGAGAAGAACAAGACAAGTTCCAGTAAGAACGAGGTTTTGTACATAATTTTTTTACTTTTAAGCGAGTTTTTGAACAGCGAGATTTAAATTGCCGCCACACAATAGTTGTCTTTCTAGACTTCAAGGGTGCATTTGACACGATGGGTCGCAATTTTCTATTCGATATTCTATCGAAAAGTGGTGTCCATCAATTTTGTAAATATTACACGCGGTCTCTGCATAAAAACTTGTGATTGCGTCAAAGTCTATGACGAATTAACACAAAACTTTTATGTCAGCTGCGGTGATCATTAAGACTGCCAAATTTCCCCCTTTTTGTTTAATTTTGTAATAGATGCTATTATGAACAACACTATTCCATACTTTCCGTATCCAGATGTTGAAGTTCTCAGGCCACTTGGAATAGATTAGCAGTCATTTCGACTTTCGGTATAAAATTCGCAACCTCTAAATTTATGATATTTTTAAAGGATCACCCACCACTCACTCCAACTTTGCGAGTACATAGTGAAGATCTGAAAATAACTGATAGGTTTACGTACCTTGGCAGCTCTATAAATAACTCAAGAAATATGTCTAATGAAGTGAGTATGAGAATCGCGAAAGCCAAAGTTGCTTAATCTAACCTTCGTCATTTATTGGGAAAATCGATCATTTCATTGTCTTAAAGATCTTGTTTAAAATGCATATGTACACTCAGTTTAATCACACGCTAGTGAGACTTGGCCTCATAGTGTCGAAGATTTTAGACGCTTACATGCATTCAACCATCGTTGTTTGAGAAGCATAGCAAATGTTGATTGCCAACAAAGAATAACCAACGCTGATATCCGTGAATGTATTTTTGGATCGGCCAACAAGTGTTCCTCTTTAGAAAGACAATCAAAGCTTTATCAACTACGTTGACTTGGTCAAATTTTGCGTATGCCCATGAATCGATTGCCCAGTAGAGCACTGTTCTCTCGCCCAGCAGCAAATTCGCGTAAGAATCATAATAGATAGATCTTGAGATAGCAGAAAAAGTTAAAGTCAACTGCACCCAAATTGCGTAGTATAGAGCCTACTCGTCTGACAGGATGGAATCCACGAGCCCATCATAGTTCTTGGTTGGATATCTTGCGTGAAATAGCATCGAGTCGAGCTCAGTGGCGATCTAGTTTCAGATTTCTAGTAGAATCATCTTCATACATTTCTTTGCTTAGTTACGGAAAGTTAGCTGCGAGGTTTGGTTACTTAAAACGTGATACAGTGAAAACCGCAAAGAAGCTGTATTGCTGATGCTGCCTTGCCTCAAAACTAACTTGGCCATAACGGTGTTGTCTAGAGTTTAGTTTGTCTCATCTCTGTTTGTAATTTAAATAAATTTACTCACAGCAAATAGGTCCTCCCCCTAATAAATCTCTCAAAAATTTGTGTGCCTAAGTAATTATTCTGTCGGTATTAAAATTTGTTCTTGTTTTTGTTATTCTTATATTTAAATAACAATGAAACATTAGTTACTAATGGATTTTGAATGCATGTGCATGATGATGATGATGATGATAATGATTAGTATGAGGATATTGATAATGCTGCTGCTGCTGATGATGATGATGATGATGATGATGATGATGATGATGTTAAATTAAAGCGGTGCGGCAGGATTTTATTACAAATATATTTCAAGTATAAGCTACACATAGCATAGGGTAAAAAATGCTATCCATTAAGTTGACCGGTTTCATATCAATTGGACGCTCATCAAGTAATTACCAAAATGTTCGCGACCCTAGGCCGAACAGGGGCACACATGCTTCAGACTGTTGCAACTCATCCACTGCACATGTATATATCACCATACCCTTGGCATTAAAATAAAATAGAACGTTATTTCGTTTTTTCAAATTGTCGGCCAAATAACCTAGGCTCGCTTGGCTATTAATCGGAACAAAACTAACTTCATAAGCCGAATAATTGTCAACTTCTGTGCATAAGCATGCAACAAAACGCAAACTGCAGTCCAACTTTTTAAAAACGTCTGCACTGTGTATACAGTGGTTAAGCATAAACTGCACAATGCAAAGTAATCACAGATCCAATAAGGTCTTATTTAATTGTGCGATTGGCTAATGCATTGCTCATTCTTGTGTGACAAATATGTGCATGCATATCTACACGTATATGCGAAACAGTAGATTAACACATGCAAACTTGAACAGCTCAATCATATTCGCAAGGTAGATTTAAATGCCATAACCCGCTTAAATTTTACGACTCACTTTAGGTCAGTTTTCGCATTGAGCTGAATACAAGTAGACACAAGGACAACACATTGTGATTAAAACATGCTGCAACATAAACAAAAATGCTAAACATTACGAATTTCTGGAAATAGCAGCTGCCTATTGAGTACAGCCGAAAATAGATTACGTTTTAAAAATGAGCAAAATATTACTTTTTCAAACTGCTATCTCAGTTGCCTAATGACATCTTACATTTACTACTGAATTAAATTTAATCAGAAAATGACCAAAAAATTTATAGGTGTTGGCAATATTCCAACGAATATAAATAGCAACTTCGAAAAGTAGCCGCCAAGTTTCAAGTGATTGTTCTAAAGAACTGGACACTGCGTACCAAACATGTCGAGTTATTACACATATAGACAGTAGTACACAGCTCTTCCATATTTCAGTACACTCATGGCAAGAACAGTGGTGGTAAAACACAGCATTTTTATCGACAAAGAAAATCGCAAACCAAGCTCCAATGATATATTCTGTAAAACTGTATCAAAAAATTTGGCAACAGAGAATAAAAGAGACGTACCCTTTAACTCAAGTAAAATTGTTTAACTGGACTCAAGTAGGCGGTTTTAGAAACAGAATAATCTACAAACATACTAAAATAGATGGACCAATCGCACCAAAGTTTTGTATAACCGCATTAAAATTATATAATCTCTTATAGTAGGGAGAATATTCTTCCAATATGAGAACACATATTCCACACTTATCCTACGATTTGAGCGACCTAACCATACAAGCAATTGCATAAATCATTTATAAAAGCTAAAACCCGTCAAAGTTGCATGATCACAAAGAACTTGTTGTTCTACGCGGTTTGTACTTCATTATATTGATTTTGGTTATAAAACCTAACCTAAAATCGCGCCATCATAATTTATGTGTTTGATTTTGTCATTAGCAGAAAAGTTTAAAACATTCAACATCCTTTAAATCAAGTTTGCGAGCTTGAAGTAAACACCAATCTCATTGTATTTAAAAAGTTGTCGAACAACATATCAATACTACCGCCAGTCGCAACGCACTGACGCGTTTCCACCTTCCACTATCATCATCAGAGTACGACGGGAAGTGGACTAGCGAAGATTAAACCGCATTGCGTATATATCGGAAGCAAAAATAGATATGCGCTTCTCACCTCTAGTAGTCTTGCATGCATTGTACATGACTTGAAATGTCCGCGGCATAATTTCTATGCAGTCACGAACATTAGCTGTTTGTAGCTTTCACCACACACACACTTACACACAAATATATATATATATATATATATATATATATATAGAGAGAGAGAGAGAGAGAGAGAATACAATTAAACAATAATTGATTGCGCAGGTGGTGGCAACAACTGTTATGTTGTTCGAAGACTGGTTAAATAAAATGGGATTGGTGTTTACTTGAAGCTCGCAAATTTGATTTAAAGAATTGTTACCACCACCCGCGCAATCAATTATTGTTTTTTTGTATTTTCTATATATATATATATATATATATATATATATATATATATATATATATATATATATATATATGTGTGTGTGTGTGTGTGTTTGGCGAAAGCTACAAACAGCTAATGTTCGTGATTGCATAGAAATTGTGCAGCTGACATTTCCAATCACGTACAATGTATTCTAGACTACTAGAGGTGAGAGCCGCATATCTAATTTTACTTTCCATATATATTCAATGCGGTTTAATCCTCGCTAGTCAGCTTGCCGTCGTACTCTGATGATGATCATAGAAGATCGAAACGCGTCAGTGTGTTGTGACTGGTGGTAGTTTTTTATGTTGCTCGACGACTGGTTAAATGCAATGAGATTGGTGTTTAGCTCAAGCTCGTAAACCTGATTTAAAGAATTGTTACCACCACCCGCATAACCAATTGTTATTTAATTCAACAACTTGACATAATAAAATAGTGGTAACAGTATATTCACATAGCGCGAAACTTGTTATATAATTAGATGTATGAGCTTAATTTTAAGGGAGCGAATTATAAATATGAATTTATTTAATTATTGCGACAAAAATAAATCTGAAACATTTTAATGCATAGATTCTTAAATACATAATAAAATGAATATAAAAAATCAGAAATATTTTTTTCATAAAAAATAAAAAGTTATTATCTCGATGAATATTTTATTTCATAGAATAATAACCTAGTTCCGATAATGGACAAATCATAATTATCTGACCTTGATTGTGACCAACACAAGAGTTATTTCAATCAATTACTCCGATGGAATTATTTTTAGTGCTATTTTTGGCATACTACTTCAGTCCACTTTGCATCAAAAGTCCTATAAATAACTAATAAAGTTAGTGCGATATTTCATTTAGCTGTTATTTATACATTTGATTGAATTTTCACTAGATACACATATATACATGACGCGTAACTATCTAATGAAACTTTGGTCAGAAGTATAAATGATATTACAAAATGAAATATCCACTTGCTTTATTAGTGGACTAAAGGAGGATGTCGAAGCGGACACACGAAATGTTTCTAATGGAGCGTTTAAGTGGAATAATTCCCGTGTCAGCTACAATACAAATCAGGCACTTATTTAATAAATTGTTGATTTTCGCATTTGATTTACTTTTAGCACCAAACGGGAAAATAGCGTAAAACGCCTAACGGATTTTGCTGGTGAAGATTGGTTTTTATGTGCTAAAAAAAGGATATTTTTAAATTCAAGAATATATCTCATAAATGGTGAAAGTTCAAGTATATTAATAACTCAAGGACATTAATCATTTTTAAATAATGTCATTGAAAAAAATAATAATTGTGTGTGTTACATATGGCCTGTAGGGGCATTTGCAGTCACAATGTCATACAAATCTTTGCCTACTACTGCTAATCGGTCAATATTTATTACATATTTCGGTTTCCTCCAGAAGGCCAACCAAATTGACTTAGTTGATTACCTGGAGTTCCGCAAATTCCAGAGCTCTATATGCGGAGATATGTCCGCTCGGGACCAAACAAGCTTCGCACAGAAATACTGTTGGAAATACTCCATATGAGCAGTCTATGCTAAGGCGATTGTAAGATTTCGCCTGAAATCTTTAGTGTCAAGAAGCAACATAACTACGGGCTAGGAATCGTCTCCTTGTGTTAAAAGAGGAGCTACTACAAATCAGCTTAACTGCTAATAGAGCAGGTCAGTTTACGACGTTTTTCTTAAAATTGGTAAGGATTTCAATGTTCATTACAGTCTAATAATGAACACGAAGATAACACTAGTAGATTTCTCTTATTCATCATCGTTTATAAATTGTAAAACCTGTTTTATTACACGTTGGATGTAAATCAACCTTTAGTGCGAGATATAATAAATTTGTTGTTGATCTTTAACATTGAATGCGTGATCTAATAGATAAACAAGTAAAGTTAAATTTTTATTGATCCTGGAATTAGATAATTTAGAGCTTTAAAAGATGCTTAACAAGCTAAGATAGAGATTCTGATCTAATCAACTATGCAGAAAACGTAGGCTCAAAATCTGGCAAACTCATAGGATATTCGATAGGATTCGGAAGAAATTAGTTCATTTCTGGATCATAGATATTATACTTAAAAATTTATTAAAAGTAAATTGAACCAGTTTTTTAAATAATGTGTCTTCACAACCATTCAACAAGCGATCATTACAAAAAAAGCTCAGTGTAATTTCACATACATATGCAGTTCGCTCTTACTGCCAACTCATCAGTAGAAGCTGTCAATAGGTGTAAGACATGTGAACAGTTAAATC
The DNA here is from genome assembly GCA_029291075.1 of Eudiplozoon nipponicum. NCBI lineage: Eukaryota > Metazoa > Platyhelminthes > Monogenea > Mazocraeidea > Diplozoidae > Eudiplozoon > Eudiplozoon nipponicum. The sequence continues at coordinate 30,888 of JAQBSW010002895.1, forward strand.
TCATGTATGTATATATATTAAAGCAATTAAAGAGTCAATTTAGAATAGTCTTTAAAAGTTCGATTAACAAACAAATACACTGTATACAATATATACCAAACATGTAAATGGTAATAACATTTTGGTTTCGAAGATGGGCTAAACTTCACTAAACTTTAGAATAATCATTCGGAACACCTGATTATCTTGCCACCATTGACATCAGCCATCAAAATTCGTGTTAATTATGACATATTTTAGATGAGTCGTCAGGAAGCACGAAAAGCAAGTGTACATGAGACAGCATGGCTCCTAGTCATATAAATTCCCAGCCTGACGTCCGGCGAGCACCAGATACCCAGTCTGGCAATGGTAGCGTGAATTTCATCGGGTCTAATGAGACATACCCATCATTCCGTTTCATGTGAAGTCCCGAGATATGTTTATTTATATCGCAAAGCTTAGTTTTGAACAGGTAGTGACAGAATGAGAGTAAGCGTGCAGGGCACTAAGGCAAAGTTTCGACTGTTAAAATTAACTCTTTGGAAAATGGCATAGGGGCAGATAGTGCTTCATGTGAACAGAGCACTTCAGGTGATTCACATACATTGTAGAAAAAATAGGATTCCAGATAGGACGAAGTACTGTAGGAAAGTATGTATTAGGTGTTGCGGACCTAGTAACAAATTAGTTCAGTTGTGACCAGAAGGATAAACCAAAGGCAGCATGAACGGAAAGTTTAATCTCATGCACATCCGTTTCGTGCTTACTGGCGACTCATCAGTAGGAGCCGGTATTACGCCCTTTAACCACTATATATTTTGGTCAAGAATGTGGGATAATAGGACGGTACAATCTCCTACCGTTAGGATCTTCAATTCTAGCAGTGATGGCCATCAAAGATTTCCAATAATCCCATTTTTTCCTAAATGTGTTATAGATGTTATTATTATCTATACACTTTCATACGTTCAGGAGGTATGCGTCGAAGTAATCCCTGGCGAACGATTAGTTGATCTTGACTAAACAGAAGAAATTGTATTATTATGCTGCAACCGAGATTCTGCCTAGATCACATTGAATATAATGTCGGTCAGCGTTCGCCTTTCGACATATAGTTTTCAGTCTCTGTTTTTCAGTTACTTCTGCAAAATGAACCATCATTCCTTTAAATTCTGTGGCTTTAACGTGAGGATTTGGACATATTTGAAAGGTTAACATATTGTTTTAGCTGTATCAATAACTGAGGAAATATGTGAAAAGATGAATACGGAAATCGCACAAACTAGATAAGTTTTCTTTAAGCTTCGTCATTTATGAAGAAGGACGGTCATCTAACCCTGCATTAAACTTCGTGCGTACGATACATCTGTGTGTGCAGTTTTGTTAAATGTTAGTGAAAAATTGTCCATTAGAGTCCAAGACTTTAGACGTTTACAGGTATTCAATTACCGTTACTTGAGAAGTATAATACATATAGGTTACCACCAACGAATAATCACGTAGATGTATTGTTTGAGTGGTCAACAAGTGCTTCTGATCATCAAGCAAATAAGGCTCCATAAAAAGCGTTGGCGCGGTCCTGTTTTGCATGTCTTCACTTCGATATCTAAGTAAAGTAATATTCTTTCAGCCGGTACCAGATTATATTACGAAACAAGGTGGAAAGATCCTGATATGGCAGAATCAGCTTAAGTAAAATTGTGTATTATAGGACCCATTCACCTATCAGGATGAGTCCATGAGCGCATCAAAGTTCGTAGTTAGAAACCCTCAACGTGGTACGACGGTGTCAACCATGTCTCGATGGTCGATCGTACATGGGCTAACGGGGCTATGGCGGTGGTGTCACCAGGGCGTGGTGGATTTCCGACCGGCAATCGGATCTCCTATAAAATACCACATGAGCCCGACGACGGCACCATGACTCGGCGTGTGTTCCCCGCCACAAAAGGGTTCAACAGCCACAGGATTACATGGACTCCTGGACAGTACCCTGTACTTCCGAATGGCGAATGAGCTCTCAACAGCCACCGGCAACCATGCAACTTACTGCTGCCTTGCAGACTGCGCTTGGATGTGCAAAGGCTAGAGGTGCGTCCTCGATCAAAAAGCCGAGTGGTGAGGGGACACCACTTGTACCAAATTCCCAAGAAACTCCATGAAATGTCACTGGAGCCGGCTTATCCTCCAAAAGGAGTCAACCGCGAGATTGATGCAGATAATGAGGAAAATAGTTTTAACTTCCCTTTTATTAACAAGGCAGAGTTCATTTTTGGTTCGGTTGTTTTTAGGAATTTGTGCAAACAAAACCGTAGGGAAGCTGCATTGCCGACTTGGCAAATAGGTTGTTTGTAGAGGCTTAGGTTACCTCTTTTATGGTTCCACCTTGGTAAGTATCGCTCTCTGAACTAGATACTCTTAATAAATCACTTACTGTTTAAAAAATTTGGTTGGCTTCAATAAGTATTCTTGTAATTTCTTTTCTTTTTTAGAAGCCGTATTTGTTTTTATTTTTAATTAATTATTTTTTTAACTTATTTAAAAAAATGTTATATGGCAGTGAATCATCAGTTATTAAAAGATTTTGGATTGCTGCTTGTGATGATAATGATGATGACATTAGGTTGAATACTTTGCTGAAGTTGATTGTGGCATATACGTCTTCTTCTATTATAACTTACTTGTAACGAAGTACGCAATGCCTAATTAAAATAAGAAAAATAATAGTTTTCACAACAATGACCATATAAATAATAAGTGTTTCATTAAATGATGGCATGATTATCACTACAAGTGACAAATACTGTTTGTCGAGGCCAGGGTATAAGGATTTGTTTGTAGCACGTTTTCAGAACTGTTGTCGTTTGCAATTTTGGCGTGTTGGTGCACTTTACAGATAGGTACATTATATATAGTGAGTTGGCATTGAAATCGCATTACGGCAAACTTTGTATAAAGGTAACTTTATCGCTGCTTGAATAAACATTCGCATAGGGATGGTATCGACTAATTGTCCCACATTTATTGATCAAATATATAGTAGGTTTTGGGCGCAGTACCGGTTCCTACTGATGATTCACCAGTAAGCATAAAACGCATTTTTACATTAGATAATGCCTTTTGTTCATGCTGACTTTACAATACCTTTTTGGTCCTATCTGAACGAAATATTTGATAGGTACGCACGACCTAATAAATATTTGTATATATATATATATATATATATATATATATATATATATATATATATATATATATAAGTTCATTTCAACAAAGTACATATAAGTAACTGTAGGATTTGAACAACTACACAAAAAATGTATATGTTTACCCTCTGGCCGTTAGAAACAGCGATTTTTGTATAAACATTGTCCTACCAGTGTCCTATAATACGGAAATGTTAGCCCTAACCATCATATCGCATTAACTTGTATCTTACGAGCTAAAAGGTAAACATATTTAATACCGGATGATATTCATTCAATCTATAGTTAATAAAATTATATTTTGCCATAAATATTAATCAAGATGTTTTATCTTAACTAAGCAGTGAAAGATTTATCAACTTGAAATCAATACCTGTCTCAGTTTGCTAGACATAAAAAGCATAGCAGAATTTCTTCACTTACATATACTATTTTATGAAACGTATTCATAAGTATAATTAGTGTTTATTTTAAGTTAAAAAAATTATTCTAAATAATCATCACACCACTTGAGCTATAGAAAATTACTCTATTACATATATTACTTTTGGATTCTTCTAATGAAAAATATCTTAAACCACACGCAACCTGAATATTGACTAAAATAATAAATAATAATATTAAAATTTACGCAATCATGGAGAAATGGTTAAATTATGTCCAAATTAGGATACTCCATTTGCTTCATAAATACGCATCGAAAATTATTAGCGCACCATAGAGTGATTTGACCTTAAATTAAGTAAACAAGTTTTATTTTAACAAAATCTAGCTTTCAAAAGAAATAATATTGTTAGTCTCTAATAAAAGCGGCACAAATAAATTATTCCAGTAAAGGAACTTGTAGAACTGATTAATATCTATTGAATTCAATTCCAAGGTACACTGATTGGCAATGAAAATTTGATGTATTTAGATAAAAAGCGATCTAATACAAATAGAAAATTAAACTATGTTAATGATATTAATAAGGAAATGTCTACACGTGATAAAAAATGTTACATTTTGACATTAAAGGAAACAATTTATAAACTTCAAATTGCTGCTTAGTCTACATTTGAAATAAATAAGAACACACAGCAAACGTAAAAATCCTAACTGAAGCTAAAGACATTTCAATAAACTGTTAAAAGTACAACGAAATAAGTTCAAATGCATACCATTGTTACTACTAAAATAAAGATACTGGTAAATAAACAATACAATTCATAGCATCAATGAGTTAAACAGAGCATCACATAAAAAATGGAAAACTTGATTTTAATGTAAGCTAAATATGTCACTATGGGTATAACAGATATCTTTAAGCAGTTCTATAAAACAATACTATTTGATGGAACAAATACCTACTTCGAAGGTTTGTAGGTCAAAGAGGCAAGAATGGTTTTCCAGAGAATAATTGATTAGCATTATAAAATTACCTTCTTCATAATATTATAACGATAATTATTATTTATTTCAGTTACTGAAGTCCATTTGTAAGAAAAATTGAGTAAAACGCGTTTTTAAAGCACAACTTTGTCGTAAAACGTACTAGTCAAAAACATTCAAAAAGCATTTTGCGTTACATTTTATTTTGACTTAAAAATCTTGGTCTGAACATATATTTAAATTTAGAGAAACAAAAATTGGATTGCATTTATTAATCATAAGACAGCAAACTGGTAACAAAGACTGTATGTACACAAATGTATGCACGAGCGCACATGATCAAAAATGTATTCTATTCAAAAAATATTTTTACCTAAAGTAACCTGTCTGTCTACTTAACTACGAGGAGAGGATTATGCAATACACCACTTTCACAATACACAGCTCCTCTTTATATCTTGCTTTGAAAATAACTCGGAAATTCGTTAAGTTTTGCGTTTAGTTTTCGTGAACTGTGTTTGGCTGCTGCGGAGAATTTCAGCCAATTTCCAGCTGTTTTTGGGTTAATACCAACTCGAACTCGCTTCTTTATTTATTGCCAGACCAAAACAGGCAACGCTCTGATTAGGTATTTAACGTGAATAAATAAACAAACCTACACCGTTCGATCGTAGGAGCTTAACAATTACATTTACATTACACGAATAATTAATTATAAATACGATCAGAGTTTCAATAGTAAGGGATAGCAGTACCAAGAAACTCTATCAGCAAACTTATCTATAAATGATTTATTAAAGTGGAACATAATCAACAACGCAAAACAGTGAAGTTGAACCCAATCAAAGTATCATATGCGTTAATTTTATTTTTAAAGGGATGCATCATACGAAATAATAGAAAACAGTGACTTCTCGGAAGCCTTATACATAAATGATACGCTTTGTCCAAAACTCTCGCTAAACTAAATTACTAAGAATTCTCCCTTCATTCATACAGTTTTGTATTAACTATTCATATATGTGCAACATCAAAACAGGGTTTTATGGCGGTAGGACCGGCTAATATATAAAGAACCGAAAGCAGAACATTTTAGAGTAAACATAGGTGTCGGTAGCTGGAAATATTTTAAGAAATGATACTACATACAACGCGGACTTCGCGTATTTTAAAAACGCTAAATAACCATAAACCGTACATTTAAGAAACTTAATTTCAGTATGTAAATAAAGAGAAGAAATTTGTATACGAACTAAATATTAATTGGTCATTTTTGTGCGTACTTTTGAGATTTGTGTATGTCAGAATATGCCTTGATTGAGCTTTGTGTCGTATATTGTATAAATGCAATTCAACTTTACCCTTATTTGATCTTCTAAGTTAAAAATATGAAACCTGTATAAATAAATTTATATAATATCTTGCAAAAATGGTATTTTTAATTGCGTTGAGTAAACTTGCTTTTAACTATAGAGTTTATTCCACACAAGTAATTATCAATTTCCACTAATAACATAGGTCTGCAGATTGCCTTGATGGATGATATTTCACAAACAATAGAGTAAGCCTTTAATGAATACTCAATAGGTATTTAGAAATGTATAGTTATTTTGTAGAATGTAGTTTCATGCTAATTAGTAAATTTTCCTTGTCATCTAAGATTTAATAGTACATTTCGAATATACTGAATTGTAAAACAATTAAAACGCTACATCATTGAAACTGTAAAAATTTTTATTTAGAAAAAAATTAGCTGAATAATGAGAAATAAATGATTCATTAACCGGAGCATCCAATATGCTTAGCTGATAGTTTCAATAATAACGTAGAGGACGCAGTGTTCTCTGCTACTTCAGGAAGAAAAGCGTACTTCTAGCGCTTACAGATGGGTTCTTGATTGAAATAAATACAAAGTCTAGGGTGAATGTGAATTAATCTTGTTGAATAAATGTAGGGAGTTATAACCGATTATTTTTTGCAGTAGCAGATTATTTCTCAAAAGGATCTGAGGAAATATACTAAACAAGACGAGAATTCTCCGAATAGTTGGCTCTAGAAGTGCATGAAATCATAAAACTGAATAATATTTACAATTCCACTCGACCCATTAAGAAACAAGAATTGCAATCGAAAGTCATACTCCGGTACTATAGAGGTAGCGTCGCCAGCCAGTTCCTTCATTACTATTCTTTGGACTAGCTAATGCTTGAACGGAAAATCATGACAGAAATTGGCCGATTCAATTTTAGAATCACAACTGGTTAAACAGAGGTAAAACCGTAAAACTTTAATGCCAGAGAGTTCAACGGTAACATTGCCGGTCCGATGGGCGAGGACTCACCGTCTAAGGGCCAGAACCATTCTATATTCTTCTATAGTCTATTTGTCTGTCTCATCCTAGGAATTTCAAAATTTCAACAATAACGACAGCCCAGGCACAGTTAAACAAATTTTAAACGAAATTTTAATCCTCCTTCCGAACTCAAATGTAATAGCAGTTGATGATTGACAGCACAAAATTCATTATCATTGAAATCGACGTGGTGCCGCTAATGATCATTTGGCGCAAAATATAAGCGAGAAATATAAGCACTTAGTAACTAATAAAAAATAAAATACGTTTTCAGAATCTCATTCACAACCCATAGCAACAACCTTGACAGCTTAATGGAATGTGACCAGGTAAGTAAAATTAATTATTTTTTAAATTTAAGTTGACGAATGCGTATATTTGTGTTGGAATATACATAGGTACCTCTGCGTATTCAATCTACTCAAAAAAACTAAAAATTTGCCATTCTACTTAAAAATTTGCAGGGACAGTTTTATAATCTATTGTGAGGCATTTGAGCACTGATAATTGAAGCGCAATTATCGTACCGAAATATAATCTTCATACTAACTATACAATAAGGAATGAATTTAATTTAACTTAAATGAAATTCATCAAATATTTATAATGAAACCTGTTTTGTCGACGGTCCCTCAAGACGTAACGTAAATTAGTATAGGCTTTAATGTTTAATGAGATCTTGATTAGTTAAATACAGATCAGCATTCAGTGGAATAAATAAAAAGAAATAACCTTAAACATGGTGTAACAAAACGCTACTCTAATTTCTATAGGTGTTACGCACCAACACACACACACACACGCATACCCATACGCATACGCATACGCGAACCAACACGCAATAATAGATCTACACAAACAAACTAACAAAGGAGTACGCAATCTCTTTAAATCATATTTGTGAGCATGACATAAATATCAATAATTTATAATAGAGAATTTGCCCATAATAATGTAGTCAAAATAATATTGCCTCAAAACCGCGTTCGCAAAAATGAATGAGGAATTTTCAATGGTGTATCTTAAGACCAATAAAAAGCATGAAAACTATCGTAAGTTTAAAACAAATTTAATGCAAAAAAATATAAATACCTCAAGCAAAACACCAACCAGTTATTTGCTGAGTAGTACGGTACTGCAAAACTATCGCTTGTGGTGGAATGAAAAATAGCATAAATCAGACTCGATAGAATAAAAGCTTAATAAGTACACGCCAGAGTGCCAAATCGCGGCTAATGGCAAATAAAACGTCAGAAACTGACAGTGATACAGTAAATAGCAATAAGGCCTTATTTCTAAACCAATTGGAGTTCATTCAGATGATAAATGTGGTTAACCACCGAAGTTCGATAAATAATCGGCCAAATACAAATGATAATTTTTTTAATTTGACCGGAAGGATGTAACAAAGTCAGCATAAACGAAAGGTATAATCTCATGTACACATGCGTTTCGTGCTTACTGGCAACTAAATACTATGAGCCGGCACTATGCCCCAAACCAACTACATATTTCATAAAAAAATGCATTAGTTTTAAATTGTTCAATCCCACATTTTTGGACCAAATATATGGTGGGTTTCGGGCGAATTGTCGGCACCTATTGAAGAGTCGTTAAGAAGCGAGAAATGTATATGCACGTTCGATTATGGCTTTTCTTCATGCTTACTTTGCATAGCCTTCTGGTTTTTGTTGCACTAATTTGTTGTTAAATACTTAAAACCTAGCACAAAACTGTTTATATACCAGTTTTCTGAAATAAACAATAAACAGGTATAATATGAAATGTAAAAAAGAGATTTAAACAAAACTGGAATGAAATTTTGATAAATTTCTAAGCAAAAGCTCAACCAAGTTTGCCTTTGTAGTTATAACATTCTTAAGCACTGTAAGATAACTTTTGTAATTATAGACACGTCGTTAGCATTTACGCACTGATGTTTCAATTCCGCATACATATGAAAAATATTCCTAATTACATGTGAACTGTAAATGAAAATTAGGTTACGTATTCCTAGTGGAGCATTTACCTCACTCATCAATTATCTCGCGATTGCATTTTTAGCAATATATATATATATATATATATATATATATATATATATATATATATTGATAGTTTCTAATCACCATAATATATATATATATATATATATATATATATATCAGTATAAATTAAGTTTTGCTCAAGGTATATAATGGGATTAGTATTTACCTCAATTTCGTAACCTTAATTCAAATAAACGTTATCACGTACCACACAATCTATGACAGTTTAATATTAAAACGTTATTTCAAATAAAGCCACAGGGATATTCTGAAATCAGTTCTAAGTCTAAAGTACACGTTCATGCGGTACTTCCTTTGGACTCATTAGTAAGGTTGGCACTGCATCCAAAATGTGGAAAATTTTTACACTGCAATCTCCTATATGTTTTCGTATCAAGGCAGAAGTAGTCTACTTAATATATATTCTTTATCAACGCGGCTTCGAACCCATCTAACTATGGATAATATATAACAAAGCTTTAAATTATGCCAACAACCTGAATTTTAAGGTATGTAGCAACAAATAATTAAAATATAGCTCGAAGTAAATGCCCAAGTCAACATGAACAATATGTGTTTTCTCATGTGCACATGTGTTTCATGTGGCATTTGTACAATAGCATTTCATCTTTTGTTAACTGTAATTGAGGCATGTCATTCTGGTTCTATTTTAAACTAAATTATTACTATATTTAAACGAACATTGGTTGCGCGAGCGGTGATAACATTTACTGTAACCAAGATTGCGAACTTGATATAAACACCTTACTCATTAAATACATACATATGTCAGTATAAACTAATAATTGTATAGTGTAGAAAAGACAATTCATCCAGTAAACCGGTTTCGTCCTTATTGGAAACTCATCATGTACTGGTCAGAATTTACCGCGTACAGTGCTCGAACCTGGGCACGTTTGCTGCGGAATCTGGTCCCCTAATCGCTGAGACACCATGTCGCAATCTACACACAATTTTCCGTCATATGATAACTAATGTAACTCGGTTAGTTTTTCCCCTTTTACCTGGAGCTCATATGGCATCCACTTAGACCCAAAGTTCCAACTAACCATCCACAATCTGTCATTACTGAACGGACACCACACTAGATGGGGAAGTGGTATTGAAATGAACATTTATATACTTAAACGACCATTGGTTGCGCGGGCGGTGATAACATTCACTTTAATCAAGGTTGTGAACTTGATATACAAACCTTACCCATTAAGTACATACATATGCCAGTATAAACTAATAATTGTATAGTGTACTGGCCAGAATTTGCCGCGGACAGGGCTCGAACCTGGACACGTCTGCTTCGGAATCTGGTGCTCTAACCACGTAGCCACCCTCCCGCACACTACATACAATTTTCATCAATATGCTAACTAATGTAACTCGGTTAGTTTTTTCTTTTTTAGGTGGAGCACATATGGCATTCATTTGCTGCCATTTTCTACACTATACAATTCTTAGTTTATACTGACAAATGTAAGTACTTAATGGGTAAGGTTTTTATATTAAATTATTACTTGTTACGCCTTACCTAACACACAAATGCAACCAAGAATACTTAACTCTTTAATCAAGTTTTATTTATACAATTACAACAAAAGAGCCAGCAATAAATAATGGCTACGAAGGTCTATATGTACAACATTAAACAATTGGGCTCAAATACACACCAACCTAAGTGACGATCTGAATCATTTACGCGATGTTTCGAGAATTTTAGCCTATACATTACGCACCATGGGTAGAGTGTGATAAGATGAAAAATATCGTGGGTAAAGGTACCCCGCCTCGATCGTGGTGAACTCGGTCAACCTGAGATCAAGAAGCACAACTAACATTCTCGAAAAAAGTTCCCACCTAATACCATCGGCTTTCTCTAATCGAATGATAAGGGAACAGCACACTGCAAATAGCTAGGTTCTTCTTGTTTTCAGTTGACAATAATGTTGATTAATCAAATGGAAGTCGTTTTAACAAAAAGCTATGCAAATTATAGTAAAAGTAAGTCTACTTCTTAATGTAAGTGGCAAAGAGTTAGAATGGCAACATGATTGACATAAAGATTTTGATTAATTTGCTGATAAGTTGGCGATAGAAAAGAATAATCGATATTTCTTTAAACAGGCGAGGCCACTGATGATGTCTCCAGAAAATAGGACAAGTAATGTCAGGATAACATGCAGGAGCTTCAATAAAAAGTCTTTATGGCTTACCAAAAAATGAAACTGAGAAACAAAAAACAGTGCCACTCATAAGAAAATTGGAAAGCAAAATACCTACCGGAAGATAAGGAAAGAAGCCTTTTAAAAATCAACCTTGTTCATGTACAACAAGTAACAATTAATTTTACAGCAATATCTAGCCAAATTGCGTCGTGTACACGGACAAGCGTCGTTTTCAAACTCACGTAGCAACAAAAAACAAATGGCAGCCATTATTTTGAATATGTTAAGCCATACAATACCTATTTAGTGTTTATAGAACAGATATGCTCTGTGCAATCCATGATCAGACAAATCTTGTACTCACTGTTATGATTTAAAATATAATGTGCATTTCAAAGTAACTATAGGTTAATTGTCATTAATATTTAATATTTTGAAAAAAACCTTCTTCAGACATAAACAGAAACACATCCACACAGTTTAGTAAGTTAATATGTTACTAATTTGTAATTAAGCAAAACTATTGGCTTTTGTAATTACATAAATAAAATGACGCCACGATAAATCACCTTTAAATATTTGTTATGAAAGCCGGAATTCTTTTCATGAAACAGGTAAATTTCAATTTTATTCCACTGTTTCATCAATTTAACTGCAAAAATTATGGAGCAAAAATCAAAAATAATAGAAGCAAACACAGAGTTCCGTGTTATAAAATAGTCTGTTATAACTACTAAACGTTTATACACTTAAACGAACATTGGTTGCGCGAGCGGTGATAACAATTATTATAATCAAGGTTGCGATATTGATATAAGCCACCTTGCCGCACACTACACACAATTTTCAGTCATATACTAACTAATGTAACTCAGTTAATATTTCACCTTTTAGGTGGAGCTCATATGACAACCATTTGATGCCATTTTCTATACTATACAATTCTTAGTTTATACTGACATATGTAAGTACTCTATGGGTAAGGTTTTTGTATTAAATTATTACTAGTTATGCCGTACCTAACAAAAAAATGCAACCAAGAATACTTAACTCTCTAATCAAGTTTCATTTTTACAATTAACACAAAAGAGCGAGGTTCGAGCCCTGATCACGGCAAATTGTGGCCAGTACATGATGAGCTACCAATAAGGACGAAACCGGTCTACTGGATGAATTGCCTTTTCTACACTATATAATTTTTAGTTCATACTGACATATGTAGGTAACTTTTGGGCCAGGTGCTTATATCAAGTTCGCAACCTTCATTATAATAAATAGTTTATACACTTATTTGAAAATTGTTATTAATCATTGTTTGACAAGCTAAAATCAAGGAGTGTATTTTTTAAAGTATTTTGCGCTGGTTGGTGATGATTCAAATTTATGTAGCTAATCCATTTCGCGCCAAAAAATAAACATCTAACACCCACCCAAACCTCTCGGTTTTCATCCAGATCGACAACACTTCTAGTCACAGAACACTGAAATCCCTCCTATAAATAAAAACAGTGTGTAAATGAGAAGTTTTAAATTTATTTAATTATGTTGAGCTATGCCTACCATTGAAAACTATAGTTGTACCATAGTTAGCTTGTATGAGTATGATTATATCAAATTATATGCATAAAGACAATATCCCCTCTATACATTGATGGTAGACATAAAATACTCAGTATTGTCGACAATAAATGTGTTCTTTCATAAGTGACTAACAATTTAGCAGTTCATATGAATATTAATCGTTAAATTCAGCACTACATATTTGTACCAAACAAATAAGATTTACTTATCCAACAAAAGACTAAGCAGACTAAGCAAGAAAACTGCTTACCACGCAGTAAGAAGTATTAATTAACAATAGCGAAACCATTCATAATAAAATTCTATTTACAAAATGAAATTATAAAATAATGAAAGACAAATGAAGTTTATGTAAAATTAAAAATGTATGATATATGTTATGATGAAGTGAGACATTATAAAAAACAAGGAACATAGTAAAACAAATCTAGATGGAATAAATAAAGGATTATTTAAAGATATCGAGCCTATCGAGAAGTGATAATTAAAGAAAAGTTTATGTGATAAAAACAAAATATATTTAAGAAAATGTAGTGACAAAAGAAAAGTAGAGGCAAATAAGGGGTTTTAAGAGACGAGAATATGCATAAATTGTTATGAAAATTACACTTAAATGAACGCAATGGAAAATAAGAGCTTTCATGTACAAAGTAAAATCTAAGATTTAAATATATTTACATTATTATAAACAAGATTTAACCGCTTTGTTGTATACCTTTTCTAATTAAATGAGAAATATATCTAACTTTTCGAAATCAACCTTTCTTTCACTAACATTAAGCAATATGCTCATAAATTTTCATACCGATTCTTAACAAAATTTCCTACCATCTGTTACTACTGTATTAAGTATTTTAATTTTAAGATATCTCAAATTATGTAGAATTCACTACATATTTTCTAGATTTTATTTAAAAAGATTCCCTTTGTAGTCTTGTTAAAAGTTAACGCTGGAAAAGTGCTGTGTTCATAATAATCTCTATTTGTAGTACGGTCAGATATTAACGAATGGCGATCCGAAACTGATTTACTAGTTTGATGACACTAATTTTCAGTTTCTTGTTCTGCTTTACTAATTTTAATTGTTCACAGTATTTATTTCATATACACTTTATTTCAGCCACGACAACGAGTTTCTTAAACGACAGATGTATCCTATGATGTAATCATCTCTATTTCATAAGGAAGTAAACTGATTAAAGGCCATGTTCTTTGTAAAATAATACTTATTTTATATTTCAAGATTTAAATTTGCTTCCAAACTCCAAAACTGATATAAAATTTAATTTCCATTCATCGTTAGTCTCTTTTGGGGTTCTAAATCAAATCTTATGACAACTTCTATTGCAGCTTCTATTACTTAATTTGAAATATTTCTTTTAAATTTTAAAATTAATCAGCTCTATGCTTATAATTTCAAATCCATTTTATTAACATTTTCATTCGATATGAGCGATTGGTCTTAAAACTTCGGAGAATTGCTGAGTATGCATCCTCTCTGCAAATATACCTTTAAAAATTATCAATGTTTATAATTTCCTGATATCAAAACTTGGCAATATACAATTTATCTTTCTACCTAATGTAAATTTCGAATCAATTGTTGGATTGGCCAATTCAACGAATCTAGGTGATTCATCCTCACGATGTTTACCATAATAAATGAATCATCCACGTATGTACTATAAAGTTGCGGGTTCAGGTGTTCTTTATAAAATTTATGACTCCATAGTACTTAAATATATAAGCGCAAGGAACCTATGGCAGCTGTCCTTTTTGGACATATTTAGTCCGTTTAATAATTCATTTCTGAACCTCTAATAGGTTGACGGCATATAAACGAAAAATAATGCCAGCATGTCTTATTTTCAGATCGCATGATTCCAAATTTTGCGAATTCCCATTAAGAAATCTATTCAAGAAATTTAATATCCATTGAACAGGTATATTGCCATACATCGTAACCACATGCAAACTTGCCATACAATCAGCCTCTTTAAGTTAACAACTAATAACAAAAAGTGCAACAGGGTTAGAGCAGCAGATGCCGAAACAGACGTGCCCAGGTTCGAGCTCTGTCCACGCAAATTCTGGACAGTACGTGATGAGTTTCCAATGAGGACTAAACCGGTCTACGGGATGAATTTCCTTTTCTACATTATACAATGCTTAGTTTATACCGATAAATATATGTATATAATGGGGCGGGTGTTTATATTATGATCGCAACCTTGAATTAAATAAATACTAACATCGTCAACAAAATAATATGTATTGATTATAATATATGGCAAACAATAAGTGTATTTTCGCATCCTATGACAAATAAATTTACAGATCGCATAGATCGAGGATTTTTGAACATTCACGATAGTTCTATTTATATCTCAAATTTAATTAACTTTTAGACCTTCGGTGAGCACCGAATTCGTTTTCTTATAGTCAATCATATTTTAATTTCTAGTCTAACTTCGCCTTGCATACTCTCCGTACAATCTTTATTTGTTCTGTAATACACATTGTCCTTATGACATTGTTAATACTTTTCGTTGTAATCCGACTTAATGATAAGGCTTATGTCTACTCTTTTATCAGCTATCGAGCAACTGACAGAATTCGATCTTAGCTAATGCATGAGCTCATCATTACACCATTAAGCTCACATCTTTATGTGCTACAAGTAATATCGGTAGGTACAGTTTAAAGGTATGCCGTCTTTCTCCAGATGAAATTATTCCAGTTTAATTACCTTTGTCATAATTTACATTTTAATGAAATGTATTAATGAAGAAGCCGTACTGCGTCTACGACCACACTGTCCTAATTGATTAGTATTAGGGTTTACAGATATCAAATTATCAAGGCATGGGTTGTGGCTTAAATTATTTTTAGGTTAGTCCCACTTATTTGTTCGTAATCTGTATGCCAAGCTAATGTAAACAACTTGTACTCACATGAACTGTTGAGGTATAACTCGTATATAAAACGCATGTCCAGAATGTGGGCGATAAAATATTTCATATATATTATGTGAGAATAGAGACGATATTGTTTATATGCATATAATTTGGCATAAATATAAAATATATATAATGACTATTGTTTACATAGAAATATCTGCGCATAAATAAGTGGATGAACTTATTCTCTTGTAGGCATTGTGTTAGTTTTTTCTAAGATTTGCACTGGCATATGATAGTTTTCTTATACAATAGTTCTCCATCGAAATAATTCTCTAACACTTGGTGTTTTGCGATTAGATTAAAAAGATTTGTACAATGAAAAGTATTTCTTTTACGTGCATTCAAATTAGCGCTCTAAGTCATCTATCTTGTGGTCTATCTAAGACTGTTTATTGTTAACAAGGCCGCTAACTTCACCTTTAATCTAAGTGTTTGTTGGAAGATATTTGCGCCGAGTGATCAAAGCTCATTTTTGTAGCTATTTCTTTTGCATCGCATTTTCTTCTAATACACAACAAAATAAAGTTGTTCTAAATCAGCATAAATATTACAGTTCAGAACTGTGACTATTCTGTCAATTTAGATGAACATAATATTGGTGCGTTTTTATGTTACAGGCAGGTCAGATTAGTATGTGCACAAAATAATAATGAAATCTGACTTCGGATAAGTTATGTAAAGGTAGCGTTAATAGTAAATCGTAGTCAGCTGTAAGTTTTATTTGACAGCCGAAACCTGCTTTCTGCATTTGCAGCGCTGGCGTTCATTCCACCAATACACACTTAAGACATTGTCCTACCAGTAGAGGAAAAACGAATTCAGGTTATAATTAAAAGAGCAATAATGGCGGCGCGATGGTAACAATAATCTGAATCAAGGTCATTCTCTTGATATGAACGCAACTCCCATCATGCATATTCATTTGCCAGTATAAACTAAGCATATTATAAAGTATAAAAGGTTTGACCATAAATAAGACTGCATTATCAGTATAGAAAGGTAAATTTTATGATAACGTTATGAGTTTAGCGGATTAGCGCTTACCGGTCCTATGGCAATAAAGGTATGTAATTGCTCTCTATAAGAATCAAATCATGAAACCTGATTAAATAACCCAATGCTCCAATCATAGACTAGGATCGGTGCGAAATGTAATATGAAGAATTTGTGAAATAGATTTGTTAATCTGCAATTTGATAAATTTTAATAAATATTTTCATTTCGTAAAGGTGTCCGCAGAATAGCATAAAAACACACATCTATTATCGAGCTTACTTGTACACAACAGGAAAAGGTTGTACTTTTGCAAATTCACGCACGAAATATCACTGTTAATTCATAATAACGCGGAGGAGAGATGCGAAATAAACAGTTTTAATTCGTTTTCTGTCCAAGGTTTAGTCAACTTGTCACGAACAGGCAAGCTCAATTAAGAGGTTATACCGTAGAAATTCACACAAAAAATTAATTAAAATCCAATAAACTCTATTTAAAAGGATATAATATAAATGATGCTAAAGTCAATTTAAAGTATGCATTCAATCTTCCGACCGATGCTTTTTCTTTGAAATACTGTTTGTTGAGAAGAGCTAATATATGCAAGTATGTATTAGGTTTTGCGAACCTAGTAACAAATTAGTTCAGTTGTGACCAGAAGGATAAACCAAAGACAGAATGAACGGAAAGTATAATCTCATGCACATTCGTTTCGTGCTTACTGGCGACTCATCAGTAGGAGCCGGTATTACGCCCTTTAACCACTATATATTTGGTAGAAGAATGTGGAATAATAGGACGGTACCGTCCTATTATTCCACATTCTTCTACCAAATATATAGTGGTTAAAGGGCGTAATACCGGCTTCTACTGATGAGTCGCCTGATGCTCTTTCTGCCCTAACACTATACTTTTATCCAAGC
The DNA here is from genome assembly GCA_029291075.1 of Eudiplozoon nipponicum. Classification (NCBI taxonomy): domain Eukaryota; kingdom Metazoa; phylum Platyhelminthes; class Monogenea; order Mazocraeidea; family Diplozoidae; genus Eudiplozoon; species Eudiplozoon nipponicum. Next base: position 48,491 of record JAQBSW010002895.1, read on the forward strand.
GTTACGAACAGACATACATTAAGCTTACAAAATCTCAATATAGTCTGCAGACTTGCTATCAATGAAAAATCCATTGGTCACCTTATGCATTACTTATGAAACTTCTGGTATGCATTTGATTACAAACAGTTATTGTTTGCGTTTATTGAACGTTACATATCCATCACTCGTTGTAGCATGTTGTTTATTAATTTTTGAAAATTTTATTTGGGCGTTCAATTTTGCAGCAACAAAACCTGTTTTATTGTTCAAACTTCGAGTAGGCTCTCCGGCTTTCTCGTTTAGATCGGTGTTCTCGATAATCCACATATTTAAAGAACCAACAACTCAAATTGACACATAGTCGATACAAAAATCAGTAAATCAATATATTCACAGCTATATTAGTGTATATCCAAGTATGTGTCAAATTGAATGTCTTATTGACTAACAGTTACGTTGTGAAGCCCAAGCCACCAATATGACTTGCGCAAATGAGAGACTTCAGCATTTCATGCGCGAACAATTTGTTCCAACAACGTTAATATAATTCTTTAAATCAAGTTTGTGAGCTTGAAGTCAACACCAATCCCATTTTAATTGACCAGTCGTCGAACAACATAGCAAAACTACCTCGTTGCTGAGAGCTTAATATATATATATATATATATATATATATATATATATATATATATATGCAATTATATGTTAAGTATCGCGCACCGGGGAACAAATTAGTTCAAATTGGACCAAAAGCATAAACACAAACAAGCATGAAAACAGATATACTCCCATGCACACATGCGTTTCGTGCGTACTGGCATTTATAAAAATACATTGCATATTTTAAACACAGCGAGTTGGTTTTTAGACGCATTCCCGAAGACTTTATAAAGAAAAAACTCCATTGTCCCTTGGATACATATTCCAATAGGAGATTGTACCTGTACTTCGTTCCACATTACTTGACCAAATACACACTTTGCATAGGGCATGGTACCCGCTCCTACTGGTTGGTCGCCTTTAAGCGTGAAACCCATTTGTAAATAAGATTATGAATGTTTCATGCTCACGTTAATATATTCTTCTGGTCCTGTTGGATTTCAACTGCTACCAGGTGGGCAATATATAACATACAATTTCAACTAGACAAGCGTGGTGACAATAGTTCTTTAAATCCAATTTACAAGCTTGAAATAAACACCAATCCAATTGCATCTAGCCAGTCGAATGTACTGACCTCTTCCGAGCTTCCATGATCGCCATCTGATCACGATGACAAACTTAATAACGAGAATTAAACCGTAAGTAGAACTTAGGTTGTGTAAAATCAGATATGCGGCTCTCATCTCTAGTAGTCTGGCATAAATTGTGCATGTCTACAAATGTTCATTACACTATTTCTATGCAGTCACGGACATGAACGTTTTGCAGCTTTCGTCATTGCACAGCAATTGTGCAGCCGATCTTTCCAATCAAGTACAATGTATGTGACACTACGAGAGACGAGGGCCGCATATCTTAATTTCTATAACTCAAACGCGAATTGAAGTTTGATCCTCGTTAGTCAGATTGCCTTCGTGCTCTGACGATAAACATGGAAAACCGAAACGCATCAGAAAGTATGCATGATGGTAATGTTTGTATATTGCGAGACTGGTTGGGTAAACTTGGATTGGTGTTTATATCAAGCTCGGAAAACTTAATTTAGATAATTGTTATCCACACTGCGTAACCAATAATTGCTTAATTGTATAACTTTTGGAAATTTGGAGAAAGCTGCAGAGAGTTCATTATCCTGTTTGAATAGAAATTATGCAGTCGACATTTCCTCTCAAGTACATTATACGTGAGTCTACTGGAGATGAGAGCTTCTTATCTGCTTTTCCGTATTTTATATATGAATTGCAGTTTGATCCTCATTAGTCAATTTTACGACGCGCTTCGGTGATGATTATGGAAGATCGAAACGCGTCAATACGTGTAACTCGGTAGTTTTGCAGTGTTGTTCAACTTGCTAGATACAGTGATGTAGGAGTTCATTTAAAGCTCGAAAACTTGTCTTATAGACATCATTTCACCGTTGAAATTAGTTTAAACAAACAGGATTCCTACCAGGAAATACGCTAAACAATGAAAAATTTTAAACGGAAAACGGAGATAGCTTTATTATACTAAACTACAAATGAAGTTCTGCATGAATAAAAATTATTGACGAAAACGTATTGCCTGTCATAAATCAACAGCCAAAAACCTACAGGATAAATCAAATTTACGAAACCGACCAAAATTAATAAATAGTCTAACATTTTAAAAATAAATAAAGAGAAAGTCAAGTATTCATTAAAATACAAAGAAATGTTACGGCTCAAATGTATTAGAAATAAAACAAAAAATGCTAAATAATAGAATAAAGATACGTTTATAAAAAACAAATAAGGTCAATAAACACAGGAAAAAATCGGATGGGGTTTTAGGGTGAAAGAAAAGAAGAAAGATGCTTTTAGTATTTAAATTATTATTAAAAAATGTACTGCAATATTGTAGGCATATTTAAATAGACTATCAGATAAAAAAAAGTATTATAAATAAACAATTCACCTTCTTTTTATAAAACTTTTTAAACAGCTTTTCTTGCCGTTGAGTACTTCTATATTACATAGTCATTCTGTAATCTGATTAAACGTTAATGTTACCCATTTATAATAAATGATAACCCGGAATTGATTTATTTAGCTTGTCTTAATTTAATTCAGCTTTGTTCATTTTTAATTTAATTGGATCGTATATTTTCAACCACGCCATATATAACAAAGAGAGCAAAGTTTCTTATTGACAAATATCGTCAGGTGCATTATTATCATAGATTTTTAATTTTCATTTTCAATAAGACGGATCATTATAATGAAAATTAAAGAGCATTTTCGACTTTATATTCTTCCTGAAATGTATCATCAAATTATTACCACCAATTATTACCACCTTAACGTCCAAAAAATGTTAGCAATTTCTCTATCTAATTTTAAATTTATATCACTCATGTGATTATCTTGCTCATGGATATTTCCATTTCATTATCACCTTGTTCTCCAACAATAAATATAGCATCCACAAATCTAATATAGTTAACTTTTTTGGTTTCCATAATCATTTCTTTCAACCAATCGTGTTATTGTTTGTTTGAAAATAATAATAAGTCGCAACCAAAAACTGTTATTTCGCCATATTTTCATCAAAAGTTCACTTTTAATATACAATGAATATTTACGACACTAAAGGTTTTTGCCTCATCTTATTATTTGCTTTTAAGCCAAACAGTTAGACTAATTTTGGTTCTGATTGTTGGTTGAACAACTGTTCATCTCATTTGCCTGTTTATTACACGCCTACGGCAAATATTGTTAATTTAAATAAAAAAAAGTTTGTTAACTTGAGATGCGCATAAATCCCTTTTTGTCTTACTTTCCGCAAACATAGCCAAATTAACTTCCGCAACACCTAATGAGGTTTTTCCACCTTCCATGATCACCATCAATGAAGACGGATAACTGACTAGCGAGTATCAAACCTCAAAGCATATATACGTAAAGTTAAATTGCATATACACCATTCACCTCTTACCGTCTCGCCAACATTTTGCTTCACTGGCAATATCGGTTGCACAATACCTATGTAGTCACTTTTTGCAGCTTTCGCCACGTGTATACAAGTTATACAATTAAACTATCTTTGATTTTGTGAGTCGTTAAAACAATTGATTAAATGAAGATTGCTTGCTCGAGATAAACAGGTCTTGAAACGGCAAAACTACCGTCAGTCATATGTACTGATGCGTTTTGACCTTCCATGATCATCATCAGAGTGCGATGGCCAACTGACTATCAAGGATCAAACCGCATTGCATAAATATATAGAAAGAAATTTGGATATATGGTCCTCACATCTCATAGTCATGCTTACATTTTACTTGACTGGAAATGTCAACTGCACAATTTCTATGCAGTCACGAACATGTACCTTATCTAGCTTCCGCCAAATGTACGCAAGTTATACAATTAAACGATCTTTGATAGTGCAAGTGGTGATAACAATTGATTAAACGAATTCTGCACACTTGAGATAACCACTAATCCCATTGTAAATTTCCAGTCGCAAAACAGCAAAACTGTCAGTCACACTTACTAACACGATTCGACCTTCTATGGTCATCATCGGAGTCAGATGTAAAACTAACTCACGGTGGCTCACAACTCCAGAAGTCTCGCCTAAATTAATTTCAAAACAAATGTCGGTTGCACAATTTATAATCATTCGCAAACATGATCATTGTACAGCTTTAGCCACACATAAATATGTCATACAGTGAAGAAATCAAACACTGCGTGCGTGCTGATAATAATTCTTTGAAGTAATTAATTTACTTTGCGAAAGACGCGAATTTCAATGTTACTAACCGGTTGTGAACTGACGCGTATCAAACGTCTATGGTTAACCAATTTTGTATTAGGTATTGCGTACATATTAAAACAATATTTCTAATATACTAAAATCAGAATGAACGAAAGGTAGAATCTCATGTGCATACGCGTCTCGTGCTTGCTGGCGGACCATCGGTAGGGGACGTTAATATTCCCTATATTCACTATATATTTCGTCAATAAATGTGGGTCAGGTGAACGGTACAACCTACTATACGAATGTGTATTCAAGTAATAACGGCGTTAGTTTTATATAGCATATACCGAGCGTGCAAATTGTACCAACACAATTGTTTTCAAAATTTACATGGTGCGAATAGAATTAATTTGATGAGCTCGTCCGCTTCATAATTTTATTAACTGACGAGTTCGTCTGACGGAAATTTAAGGTCATATGAAATAATCAAAGAGAGGCGGTCATTTTGACGAAAATGTCCACTTCGACATTTTATTAATTGACGAGTTGTTCCTACAGAAATGGAAACAAATCAATTGAGACACTAATAGGAACTCACGTATTCTGATAAACGAATCCGCTTCATCACTTTATTCGCAGGAATATGTTCGAATTTTAGAAATTTTTGTCATTGGCACACAATAATTAAAATTATTTGCATTCATTCTGGGGATGTAAAAGGAAAAACGATCGATGCATTCAAATGACGATGCATAACTTATAGTTTGTTTTCCTTTCCTTGGATAATTTATCATCTCAGGCTGACGAGCACCATCGCCCCAGAGTAGCGATCTTCCGGTTTTCGGTCGCGAACTGCATCCCAACTTCAACATTTGTCACGCTTGCTCTAATTTGATCACTATTCGGTTAAGAGTTTATGTTAACTGCACAACAAACCGAAGTCAATGGTTCAAAAGGAAAATAACGGTTGGAATCCAATAATACTGAAAAGGTTTAGGCTTTAGCTGTCGATACGACTAGCCAGAAGCCGCTGCACATATTTTGAAAAATTCACCTTACATAAAAACATGAATGTTCAAATGTATCCACGTATTTCTTTCGTAAATGTTCGATTAGCACTCTCAGCCCTGCAATGATCCAATTGATTCGCATTTTCAGATACGTTTTAAGATCGGCTTCGTGGTGGTAGGGGGCTGATTCGTACCATTACTCCGAAGGCTTCCACACCATTCGTAATGATCACAGGAAATATATAGTTCTGTCTAACCTTGGCTGATTGACGTTTCGGCACTTTATTTCCAGTAGTTAGTACGAACGGCGTGGAAGCCTTCGGTGTGGTGGGACGAACCATCACCTATCCAACACGAAGCCGTACTTGAAAATGAGGATCAATCGGAGTATTGCGGAATCGAGAGTGATAATCGACAAACTCTCGAAAGAAGTTTGTGGATAAGTTAAGTATGATGATCACACTGTATAACCTAGAACAACAACATGAATTACTTACAGAATATTTTTAATATAAAAAAAACAAACAGATTTACGTGAATTCGATAATTGGGATAAAAATAATATAGACAATCGGGAACCACAGCCCCAAATTTTGTGAAAATATTTATTTATGCCTTTCGTAAGATTTGTTAAAAACATCAAACGATTACCACCAGTTTTCATGGCGAATCAGATCGGTCGTAACGCGTTATTAATTGAACGAGTGGTGAGGGGACACCACTTGTACCAAATTCCCAAGAAACTCCAGGAAATGTCACTGGAGCCGGCTTATCCTCCAAAAGGAGTCAGCCGCAGTAAAGTAAAGTAAGTAACTTATTAATTGAAACCGACTGGGGTCTCAGTAGGAATATAGACATTTTAAATGTCAAGGCTATTTTTTTAATTATTATTCTCCACCTACCTGACTTTTGTAATAGAAAATCTGGTTTAATTAATTAAATTTCTTTTTGATATGTTTTTTTCACCGAATTAGATTGAAGTTCATTATATGCTACACTACTTTAAGGCTAGAATTTTAGGTCAACTTTTTATAAAAATTATACTTACCGGTTTCGTAGTTCGATCTCAATAATTTCAGTTATTCCAGTGTTTCAAAGAAGACTTATGAAAGCAATAACGCGGTATTAGCAAAATTTGATGAACGAATTGAGCTAGTAATTAATTCAAGTCCAACAAACTAGAGATTTAAAAAATCATGAGCGAAATAGAAACTAATCCTAATAAGAAAGTACAGTTATTTAAACTATCAGATAGTGATGGTCAATGCAAAGTCAACTTGCACAACATTAGCCAAAATGATATAATAACGTTCGATGTGAATGTTTGTACTGTTGATAAGGAACCTGCGTTTATTCGTTTCCAGTAAAAAAGTGAAGAAGAAATGAAGCACAAGAAAGGTAGACATCGCCCAGCTTTGGATTTTATATGTTTTGCAGCTGCCTTAGTTACGATGAAATCCGCCACAAAGCTTCCTTTGCCTTAAGTAAAAGATAAATCGCCCCTGAAATGTGCATCTAGCGATATTTATGATTGGAATTGTTCCTCTGGACATTCATGTGTACGCAGAAGCAGTAGAAATAGAAGTCACGCTTTTCAGAGTACATAACAACCTGGTTGGTGCAAAATACGAGTGGTGTTGCAAGTACGTCTGTAACTAAACATGTTTTGCCTTGTAAAAATAGCATCATGCTAAAAAAGCGCATTTTAATTTTAATTAAAGCTAGTTATGCAGGTATGCTTCCTTAACTGGAAGCAGTTTCAATAAATCGACATTATCCAGAGCCGTGCAAGCAAAAATAATTTATTCGCGCACTGGCAATACCATGGGACATTCCACGCCCCATGATAAAATGTGCTTAGTTACGTTGCTTCAGTGAAAACACAAATCTTACGGGCGTGTATTCATCTGACTTTCGGCATTCAACTGATGTCGAATCACGTAGATACTTGTAACCCAGTGGCTACTTATATCATACTGCACGATTGTGAAAATGTAACATTGGAATAATGTTTATTGAAGAGCCCCAAGATAGATTCAGACTGTACTTAGAACCCTATTATCAATAAAGCTTGTCCTAGGAAACCAAACGAAGTCTATTCAATTTATAGCTACAATAATCACTCATAAGCTAAATGTAAATCGTACTTTAACAAAATAGTCTATCGCTGAACGGCACACAAAGCCGACCAACAATTTGCAATAGATACGGCAGTATAAGCTATCGAAATAAAAAGGGACAGTACACAATGTTTACCTTGAATGCAAACTTGTGGATTATGCTCTAGCATGCTGGATTCCTATAGTTTGTCTCGTTAGACAAATAAACTATCATCATTGAAATGGTTGTCATGGAGTGTCGAGTTAGTTGCGCAAATAGTTTGGCAAGCGCGTCTAACGTAATATTATATGAAAAGTTTATTTTTCAATGTTAAAAGCATGGCATACATCACATACAGCGAAGAATGTCATAAATACCTACAGTACACACTCAAACAAACACATACGGGTTGATGCTGTAAAATTTTTAAACGCAATGAAAAATGAGAGATTTTGGCTGAAGAATTACTAAATTGTAATTCTATTTTGTTTGCTTAAGTTGAATAATGTTTCAAATCTGAACTTGTCAATCGCATGGAATTTGTAAATTGAACAGAGATTCAAATTCTAATATAACTCGGATGAGAGTAAAAGAAAAATAGAACTTTTAAAAAATAATATAAATTATATGAGCAAAAATAATCTAATCGATGACATCTATAAGCATTAAAACAGACCACCAGCGGTGAAGTACAATGAACTAAAAGACAACTCTCCTGGGAAATAAAAAGAATGCAAAGAATTTTTGGGCCGACAGAATGTAATGCGTTCAAATCAGTGACATATGACAGATAAAGAAAGAAGACATTGAGAAATTGCCCGAAAAGTCATATGATGTCCAAATAAACGTGCCATTAAGAAAAAGGCGACACCTTTTAGTTTAAAAACCGAAATAAAATCTTCAAAATATTTATATAAATTGGCTGCAATATCTTAAGTGTTGCGAAAAACAAAATGCAAGAATTGCGTATAATGCTCATTGTTTTCGCTTTTTTAGGACAGTAAACCATAAAATCCTCCTATACATATAAAACAAAATCATTTTAGAATTAAAGCATAAAGCAAATTCAAAAATACAAAAACGTAGACAGATGGCAAAATTATCTCCATTCTGTCGATAATATTTAATATTTATAATCTACCTTACGGATTCAAGATAAACACCAATATTATACCTTGACAAACCACATGAAATTGCAAAGCACCCGTCAGTCACACGCACTGACGATTTTCAACCTAGTATGATCGGCATCATAGCATTATGTCCAAGTATCTGAGAAGAATTGATCCATTATATATATATATATATATATATATATATATATATATATATATATATATATATATATATATATATATATACATTTGGGTTTTCAATTGATTATGCTAGTGGTAACAAATCTGACTCACTTTACTTCTGTTTCATGTTTTCGCTTTGGTGGTAAGTATGTATACGTTTGTGTTTTATGTATATATATATATATATATATATTTGTATATAAATGCATATATATGTATTTAATTTATGCGCTGTGTTTATAAACTAAAAACTGCATACGATAACAAATGCAAGTTATCAAGAAGACCGAGCTGGCCATCATTGCACACACATCAATTACTTGCAAGAATTTCTGCGCCTGAAATGAAACAGAATTTTTTGTTCCAAAGTCTTTCCAATCATGTACTGTGCCAACAAAGGTGAGCCACGGCCGGTGCTATAATCAGAACAAAGGGAAATGAAATTCAACAATACACCGAATGACCTCGGTTTGTGCTTACTGGCGACAAAAAAGAGTCAGCTCTACACACAAAACCATTACATATGTCGCAAGAAATGCTAGATAGTTAGGCGCTGCAATTTTCTACACGTATGCCTACTGAAGAAGTAGTAATGTCAATTTCAAAGACAGCTATGTACGGTGCCACTTAAAAGTCAATTTATCACATATAAACTGTTAGAAATCTGTGAAGGGTACTAATATAATTAGTTTGGAGATCGGCTAAAATTCATCAAAGTTTAGAATAAAAAGTAGTCTGAACATTTTCTTGTCCAGAAAAGCCTGATATTCTGTCCTACTTTCATATTTGGTGTAAGTCCTTACTGCCATACAAAAAAAATATACGCAGTACTCTTTCCATTTGCAAATATAAAAAGAAATTTTATCAAAGACAGGACTAAAGGATACAAGGATAAGCAAACTGCAGTCGGATATGTGCAAGCAGGAAAAGCATGTTGAGGCATTGAGTTTGAACTGAAGGAAATGCACGCAGTTGATTGGTTGCTCCCCTATTTCATATTTTCCACACTTAAGTTATCTGTTTGTGCCTTTCAATATATATATATATATATATATATATATATATATATATATATATATATATATATATATATATATATATCACTAATAATATCCATTTTTTGCATTGACTAATTATGAACGTTATAACCCAAAGGTTATAACTAAAAAGTAATTTAATTTATTTATTGATGGTTTTATTTTTTTTAATTACTCTGTGGAATCGCCTATTAATATGTAATTTTTTTAATTTCATGTTTGTATGCATCTGTAAAAGGTTTTTGGCAGTTTATTGGGGTATTCGCTTTGAAATGGTGCATCTTATGGTCTATGCAGTCACTTGCATTTTTGACTACGGAAAACTCCTGCTAATTTTACATATTATCAGTAGTTCAGCTCTCTTAATTAATTTGGCATTTATTTTACTTGTGGCTGTCTGTTTTCCCCTCACACGCCACTGAAATTATTATCTAACCTTGTCGTGTGCAGCTTACGTAAGAATGCATCTAGTAAATGTTTCATTGCTACTAATAACCCATTTCTAAAGTTTGATCTATGTACGACCACTGATAAGGATAGCGGTCGTTTTTTGTGCTGGTCAAAAAATTAAGAAAATCACGTGATTCCACCGAATAATCAGAAAATAGTCTTCAATACATAAATTAGTTTTCTTTTTCGCTTCGAGCTCTGGATTATAATATATTTATGTATGTTTATCTGTAGATACGTGAGGAGAAAATTATAAATAAACTATTCATTGTACCCTTCCTGTGTGATAAACAATTAATTTTATTAAAGCTCGCATTTCAAAATAAACTATTGTTGAATTTGATATAATATCTTAATATCTTTTCTCATGGAAATAGTACCGTGCATTTTTTTAAAGCTCGCATACCAAAAGAAAAATAAAATTGTTATATATTCTTCACTGTGGTGAATCAATCTTTCCAGAAGTATTTAATTAGAAGCAAATTAGTTCACATAGGACTCAGAGGATACATAAAGTTAGCAAGTACAAAATGTAAAATCAATTAGCACATATTAATTACTTAGTTGGAATTTCAGTTCTAAAGGGGTGCTACATAGGCTCCACCCAAATGAAAGACACACTAAGAAACATTATTAACTATATAACAAAAAAGTGTGTGTAGTGTGCTGCAGGATGGCTCAGTGGTTAGAGGAACAGATTATTGAAGCAGACATACCCAGGTACCAGTCCTGTCGGCATAAAATTCGGAAAAGAATGTGATGAGTTCCCAATAAGGATGAAACCGGTCTACTGGATGAATAGCCTTTTCAACACTATAAAATACTTATTTTATACTGACAAATGTATGTATATAATGTGTCAGGTGTTTATATCAAGATCGCAACCTTGATTAAAGTTATTTTTATCAACGCCAGCACTAACAATGTTGATTTAATTACCACGTTTGTTTCGTGCTAACCGATTTATAATCATAAGGAGAAGGTACGAAGTCAGAAACACTTTGAATACCTAGTCAGTAGACGCGGGGCAGTTAGGCGGCGCAATCTGTTATCCGTTCATTTATCAACAGTTATTGAGCAGATTTCAAATATATGCGCTCATAGTGCGACCTCAAAGCCCACACATGACGCCAGCAACTGCCGATGAATCGTCGGCAAGCACGACGTTTATGCGTACATGAGATTAAAGCGTCAGTTTAGGCTGAACTTGGCGCATCATCCTTTTCTTACATTAACTCACTTGAAACAAGGCATACGACGCCTTACGCATGATTTACTGGAAAATTCATGAAAATGCATTAAAATGCCATTACATGCTCTGGAAAGATTCTGTTTAATAAAGTGTAAAAAGTAACTTCAGCAGTTTCCATTAAGCAGGCATATATTCTTGGCTGGAATATGAATTGCTAATGTGGTTATTCAATATGAAGCATTAAGAAAGCGTAAGGTATACATACTTAATAGAAAATATTACGCCTATTTCGAAGGTTTAACTATCACTAAGCATAAAACGAATGCCCGTGAAACTTTTTGATGAAAGAGGCAAAAATAATTTTCGGTAAGCTTTACGATAAGAGATAAAACTGATAGAAATTGGAAAGAATATCTAACTGGAGATTCCATAGTTTTGAAAAAATAAAGTAAATTTAAATACATTACACAACAATACACGCAGTGATAACACAATATTATCACAACCTATTTAGTTCAATAGTCAATTATTTCTTAAGCAGCTTATCTAAAGATAGGCACGTTACTTGTTCCAAACCATGCATTAATTTGTAAAAAGAAAAAATAACGCAAGTTTCTGCTCTATTTAGCAAATAACAAAGCTTTCTTTTAAATTGATGAAAATTGACTAATGTTAAACTAAATTATACTACCTTATAAATAAGTTTAAATGGACTTCTAAAGCACTATTCCCAACCAGCGTTAGACCAATTTTGATAGAAGACGTCAGAGACCAATATTACGACAAAAGTATAAGAAACCACAATTAAATCATTTAAAAAAATATATATATAGACAGAGAGAGCGAAACAGAGACAGAGAGATAATATTGATAATATATACTTAATACAAAAGATAAGCTGATGACTACGCAAATATTCAACATGAAAAGTATGTTTAGTCAAGTTTTCAGCAAAATGCGTACACAAAACATACCTAATAAGAAAAAGTTTAAAAAAATCATAAAGTGTAATATGATGTGAATTATTTAAATCAAGTTTGCGAGCTTCAGATAAACATCAATATGTTATCCAACTAGTCGCACAAGGTAGAAAAACCATGGCCAGTCGCATTGCGAATTGTTGCTAACCAAATGCATATGGTGCTCCTCCAAAGAAATTAGCAGCAGCGACTCGAGCAACCCAAGAAATGATAGAAGCCGGCGTCCTAGAACCGTCATCTGTTTTCGAGCTCCAATGGTTTATATTACGAAATAGGATGGTTAGCTCCGACCGGCGGCTGATTTCCGGCAAATAAACTCAGTGAATAAACCTGACCCGTATCCCATGCCGGCTCTGCGTGATCTGTTCCTACAGCTAGCGGGAGGCAAATGGTTTGCCGTGCTTGATCTTAAACAGGGATTTTGGCAAATAGGCGTGCGGTCCGAAGACCGATGGAAGTTAGCGGTACAGGTACCCCAAGGTAATTTCCAATTCACACGGGTACCATTTGGTCTTAAAAACGCACCGAAAGTGTTCCGAAGAATGATGGACTCGTTTGTGTCTGACTTAAATTGTACAACAGCTTACGTGGACGATGTTATTATATGGGCCACTACTTAACACGAATTACGTGTTATGCTGCAGAAGATTTTGGCCAAAGCCACCATTTCATCCATTGTGAGCACACCTGTTTTGGCTTTCGTTAACGTAGGTAATAGTTTGTTGCGTTGATTATTTATCGCATGTGGAATTTGATTGGAATACTCTATTCATGAAGTGTGTACATATATGTATATAGAAAATCTTTAAATATGGTTTCTAATTTTTTCCCCTTATTTCCTTTTAATATCAAGAAATCCATATGCAGTTTAAAATTATGTGTCTGCCAATCTCTATCGTCAAATAAATACCAATAAGTCAGCATTAATTTTATTAAGGAAATGTTAACACGGAATTGAATTGATCACACTAGTTTTTAAATAGGTAGAGTAAAATGTAAATAATTTTACCATAGATACAATGGTGTAAAATTTGCAATGAATTATAAGCAAACAAGCCAAAGTGATTAGCTTTGAATTTTGTGGTTTGTATCAAATACATTTTACATTAAAAATCGATAGATTTCAGTAAAAGAGTGACAAAGGCGCCAGTAAAATCACATATTTTAAAGACAATTTTGGCATAACAATGAGAGTAATAGATCAGTGTAACATAAACTGGAGACGAAAATAAGCAGAAGGATGCAGAAAAGTCACTAATACTTAGACAGATATATTATTCACACGAGTGCAAAAGGAATCAATGCACGAATAAAATGAAACAAAAGAAAACTTGATAGGAAAAAAAACCGCAAACTATGGTCGTTAAAAGACAAGCGTATTCATTTTAGTTACACGCACACCAGGAAATAATAGACCAGCAACAGGTAAATTCTATGACCTATATATTCAAAAACACAAACACAAACACAAATACACACAAACACACGCATATACATGCTTGCGACAAAGGCTAAGATAAATTCAAACTAAAATAATTTTTCAATTGTTTATTTGCAAAAACAACAGTTTAAAACATTTGTATCAGGGCTACGACCCAAGCAAAAACGCCATCTAGTCATTGGCTGAAATATAGCCCGGACATGACAATAAGTACAACAAATTTGCTCATATTTTTTAAACTCTCTAACACGTCCATAATGTTTTCCTGAATATCATTTGATAATCAATATGGTGAATAGCAGAAACGATTGTTATCCTCTAATGAGAAGAAGTGCATGCTACGTTTTTCGGTACACGTAATTAAACACATTCAGACCTGAATACATATATACATATACATATATATATATATATATAGTATATATATATATATATATATATATATATAAACCAAAAATCCTTCCAATAAACTTCAAATCAAAATCATTTTCCAAAGTGGCATAGTGTCTGTTGTATAATGACAGATTGGTAGTGGTTAGTTAGAAACTCAGATATCAATAGATTCCAAATAATTTCCGCCTACCAGTAAGAATAATTAGAGAATAAAAGTTGATATATGACTTCAAATTTCGTGTAACCTACGACACAGATGGCGCAGTGGTAGTGTCACAGACTCGTAGTATACAAAATTTTTAGCTTATGTAGACAAAAAAGACGCATATATGTATATTGAATTATCTTTTTATTGAAATTTAATTCATTGTATATATAATACTACGGGGTTGGGTTGCTTGAAAAGGTAAAACCCTAGTATGGCCTATAGATTTTATTTGTTATTCAATGTTATATCTAGGCACAAACAAAATTTTATACATGATCAAATTCTGTTATTATTAATGACTTTAACATCTCTTCTCTTATTGCTACTGTTTCAGTTTTATTTTGACAGATGAAACTGGCTAGTTAGTTATTTATTTTGATATTTACACAGAAGTGTAGCCAAATGGAGCATAAAAAAGTTAAAAGATAGCTAAAATGTGATTAGTTATAACAATTGTACAGTTATGTTTGAATGGACAAAAATATCACTAACGAATCCACAATATTGGGCGTAGATAATGGTGGAAATAATATTTATTAATATATGTTATTCCATGGATAATGGCTCGTTATTATATTTCCTCAAATCATTTTGAATTTATTTACTGATCAAGTAATATATATATATATGGTATATATATATATATATATATAAGTATATATATAAGAACGCTATACCTTAAAATTTAGTTGCCCAAATTAGTCTTCAACTTATTTTTGCTAGTCATACAGTTTGCAGATGAACCATATACTGTATGTGATAATGTAAAATTAATGAAAAGGTAAACAATTACTTCTACTAGAGTATTAGTAAAAAATTAAACAACACAAACATTAGAGAATTAACGAATCTATATCCTAGAGCTATTACTTTGACAATATACTGAAGCAAAATCAAAACTGGGCTGGATAATCAAACCGAAGGTAGAACTGAATGTTGGAAATTCCAAAGCTAAAGCTTAAAAATTTCTTTAAAAGAATAGACCCGAAGTTTTCTTACGCTTGATTAATCAAATATTAAAAATTACATTTATTTAGGGTGAGTTAATTTACATTTTCAGATAATGATAATTGTCCTCCATGTAAGTTCTTCATTTTGATGAACAGCTTTTTTTAGTCAGAGTGAATGCGTTTTTTCGACATTTACATTTATGTGCAACAAGTAATGTTTCATTAGGTGATCCCTTGTGAATGGGTGTGTATGTTGGAGAGATTGAGCCCATTTTAATAAGTTGCGTTGAGCATTTAAGTACTCAATTGCAACTTGCAACAAGTCAATAGGGAAAGTTTGGCTGAACCAAGCGTTTTGCCGACTGGTTATTACATGTGTGCATTTTTGTACTGCGTACATTTGCCTTATTGATATTTTGTGGTTTAGATTTGTGAGTATGTATGGTAAATCGATTTTCTTGTCATGAAGTTTTCCAATGTGATGATAAAAATTATAATCGTAACATTTGCACAAATGTTTCTGCTTTAATCCGTGACTAGTCTGTTTGCCGATGCAATTTTCCGACTATTTTACTGATAAATATAGTTTATGAATGAAGATAAATATCTTGCAGAAACTAATACATGGTTTAAAGGATAAATATTTATGTTTATTTAAATGATTTTCGATCAGTCCAGTACGGTGTAGTACTGGTGTGAATTTTGTGTATCGATCTTTGATGCTATCAGTTTAACAGGCGGAGCTTCCGAGATATAAAAAAAATTATTTTCCCTTGGAGTAAAAAGAAACTTTAAGCTTTCCTTTTTTGGACAATTTTAACAAATGCCAGTTTACCTGATGTCATCGTTCCGTTCTTTGTACATCCGATGGCAGTTCCCATTAACAATAATAATAATTAATTACTTCTGTTCACGTCTAAAGTACAGGTTATTATACAGACTAATAAATTTGTACACATTGACGTATTTGGAAACAAATGAGCAAATAATCCTAGGTAGCTAGGTTCCTGATTTACTGTGAGCAGCAGGTAATGTACACATTCATAGTAAACACTAAACTCTTGTAAATGGACTTCGTAGAAAAACTCGTTATACTCGTAGATCATCTGCAAATAGAAAGTTAGAAAAAAACAGTATAATTGTGTTTCCATTAATGTCATTCTGAGGTCTCATAATGACTTCATCGTACCTTTGTAATTTCTTATTTGTATCATTAACCACAGGTGGTTCGAAAAATGGACAGAAAGAAAAAAAGAATAAGCATGGCAAGCAAGCAATAATGCTTTAAAATTCGAGCAGCATCTGTGTCACGAATCAATAGGTTCCTTAGCAGTATAAATTTTTTTCCTACATTTCTATAATTCATAACATCAATAAAGCAATAATAATCGCATTATGCTTTATACAACCATGATAAATCAAAAGCTATCAATACGGCTAGTGCAAATAAATAATATGTATATTATAAAAACGCTCACTTCCTTATACTACTTCATTTAGCATATTATGACCATTATAAATTAGAATAATTTATTTGTTATGATAAACATTAACAAAATAGATTTATCTATAGTAAATTTAATTTAAATTAGTCAACTCAATTATTTTTTCAAATCTGAATAATTACTTAATACTTAAGGCAATTCATGAATATTACATGCCAGCAAATGTATAAATATACAAGCAAAAAGACGACTTTTATTCAAAAATCAAGACGCATCTCTAGATTAGTGATGAGATGAAGTGAATTGGTGTTGAATTAGCATAGACATCATGGCTTCTTCTGAGCATATATAATCATGGCAACCACGTGCTCTAATAGATTAAATGTCACCGCCATATTTGGGATATATGAACAATGTTTATATTTATTTTCTTATTCCGATGAAAATATGTGTTTGTGTGGCAAGAAGAAAATTAATTTTAGTAAAAGAAAAACTTAGCAGCATTAGTAGCATTTACAATAAAAGCAGGCAAGCAAAGTAATAAAAAATTCACTGTAATGAGGCTAAATGCTACGAATAATAAAAGACAATTAGAGACAGGCTGTAACCTTATTAATAATGCGGACATGCTTATTTCCAAATCGCTTAAACATAAATTATAAAGGCAAATTAGACTCGGGTAGCCATCTCATCTATTGTTAAGAAATTCGCCTGCATATAGTAATATGAATATTCCGTGGAGCAAAATAAGCAGTCGATAAATGTAAAGTGAAGGGATACAGCATTTATCTAGCAATAACGAAAATGTCAGGCAGGTAGATTAACTTAATAATTAGTTGACAAAGCCAAGAGAATATATGATTTGCATGCAATTGATTAGCGTATCTGGATTTTGCTATTTATATTTGCAATCGTATTGAAAAGACGGAGGTAGCTATACTGCGTAAACACGAAAAATATCATATGTAAATGCAATCAAAAGGAGTCTTTTATTCACTTAAATAAATATTAAATATTTTGGCAGCGTTTTCATTACACTTGTAGGTGCATAAGTGATACATTTTTTTTTAAAAATTTTTATTACTAGTATTATAGAAATCCACTGTGGTTAAAAACTGAAAATTTAAGACTTAATGCGAACGATGATGCAACCTGTTTTGAACCGGACCGTGATTCTCTCCACTGTACACACAGTAGACTCCCTGCTCACATTTACCTAGAGCGATTCGGTGGAAAAGCCTTTCATTTTCAGCTATACGTCCTCATACTTATTAGAACTCATTAGACGTGTGTTTTATCTTCGTTTATGTATTATTTAGCCGACATTAATAAGGTATCGAGGTTATAACTGCGCAATTGTTAGACAAGTTAAATTAGACATTCTATTATTTACAGTTTTGGCCATTTCTTACCGACTTCCTTACTCATTGAACTCCGCAACGAGCATAACTACACTCGTACCAATGCCAAGAATGAAGATAGCGCAAGTCACTCAATAATATGGAATAAAGATAAAGCTGGCTTAGCCAAAATAATTTGAAATCGGTGTAGACTATTTTTACGTGACAATGACCTAAATGACAAAAACGTGTGTAACGAACATAGAAATGCCAACATGAATTTAAAAGGTATTCTCTAGACAAAAGTAAATATTAAAATATCTACAATGTTTACGGTCTGCTATATTATAAAATTTAACATAGAAGAATGTTAGTAAAAACGCTGTTTACGTGAGAAGAGAAATTCTTCATCGTATGCATCAATAGTAAAATATTTCACATTAGCCAAATCCGAACCAAAAAGATTTGAGTGATATTTCTTAATTAGTCACGAGGATTCAAAATATACTCACCTGGTAGGCTCGTCGAAAAACATGACAGGAGGATTGTTTACGAGTTCCTGAGCTATACAAAGTCGTTTGCGTTGACCACCTGACAGATTGCCCGTACGGGTAAGTTTAGTCTCACTAAGCCCCAATGTATCTAGTATCTCTTGCACCTGAAAATTCGCAGATTATAAGAAAGATAAGTATACACGTTATACAACATATTTGTTCATTGTTAAAACGTTAACATTGCGGAATTAAGTTTCAAGCTTATTTAACGAAATCGGTGATATTTTCAACTATGCATATGCAACAGTTGAATAATGGTTATATTTTCTTAGTTACAGAATCTAAATAGCGATTTTAAATTAGTAGTTAATTCTAAAAATTAAAAATTATGTATACTTCATTTGGAATTCGATCGCAAAGATTATGATAAAAGCAGTGTGTGTACTTGTACTATACGAAGTTTACTTCAATAACTGTACTACATATGATCAACAATGATAGTTGGGTTGTTTATGCGGATTCTCTCACAATTCACAATCATTGTTACACCCAGCCTAGACTTAATTACTCGTAACTCTGTAGTTAATGTATTACTTTGTATTGACAATATCCTGACCAATCCTTCCAAACTATTGCAACAAGCAATTTTACTAGACACAACCTTTTGTTCTTAATAGTTCATGGGGTTTTGCTCGTATAAAGAGCGTCCCCTTAGTAAAAGATCCTTTACAATTAATTACTATTTCTTATTCTCTTCGGAGACTTGACTGCTACGACCATCGTTCCGATTTAGTTTCATCTTAATTCTTGCACTCCTGTGTGGAATTTCTCTTTTATTGTCGTAAGCCCTAAATATGGCCAATGAAGCGTTCTCGGCTTCAAAGGTGACCATTGCAACTCTAAACATGAATTCCATAAAGGCGTAGAGAGGTATGTTAAAATAATGAAAACATGTACCATTTAACACGATGCATATGAGATAATTGAATCAATAGGCTAACTAAGTGACTATAGCTATTTTTCGTACGACTCTCATTTCAAAGAATTGTGAATTAGAAGGCAATGTTGGAGCATATTAATAAATTTTACCGGTGGGATTCGTAGAAGTATGATTTGTGTGAACAACGAAAGTAAACATTAATTCTTTTACCATAAAATTATCTGGTCTAAACATGAATGAGATCTAAAGCTGGTAGAAAAAAGTGGAAAATATTAAAGATTTTATTCCAAAATCTATTATAAATTAAGTTCCTTTTCACATGCGCAACTAGTAAAAATAACCTACAAATCTAACGTAATATAAAATGCATTAATGCAGTAAAAAAAGTATAGCGGTGTATTATGGTCTTTAATCAAGCAGGACACTTCAAAAGTTAAAATTTTCATATGTGACAATTGGCGGTTAATTCGTGAAACGTTAGCCAATGACAGTCTGCACAATCTATCAGCATTGAGCTTGTGACTAGTTTACTCACACAATTACTGCTTAAGAGATTATTATAGCTTCGCCACGAATGCTGACTGGATTTAGTCGTTACTACCAATTCAATTCATTTGCAATAGTATTTTATGCAGAAAAAATATATAGTCCAGAGATGGGCTCGGCTTTGGCCTTGATTATAGCCGATTTGTTTATGAACATTTATTATAATCAAGGTTGCGGTCTTGATATAAACACCTGACCATTAATTGCTTACATACGTCAGTATAAACTAAGAATTGTATAGTGTAGAAAAGGCAATTGATCCAGTAGACCGGTTTCGTCCTTATTGGGAACTCATCATGTACTAGCCAGAATTTGCCGCGGACGGGACTCGAATCTGGGCACGTCTGCTTCGGAATTTGGTGCTCTAGCCACTGAGCCATCCTGCCGCATAAATTGATTTATTAAATGAACTATACAACCGCTAAGTTGATGATTATTTTTCGAAACGTGTTAGCCGTTAGTATATCAAGATAGGGCTTAATTAATACAGTGACTGGCGTCCGGGTACTAGATTTCAGTTTAAAATCGAAGAGGATGATACTTCAGCTTATACGTGTTGCGCAAACGTAAAATTAATTGCACTTTGTGCAGATAAGTCGTTCATGAGATTCCATGGGCAGTGCAGTATTTAAATTTCGACAGCTACTGCCACTTGAAATATAAATACGAATTAGTTAATACATAGCATGTAAAGGCATTGTGCATTTGTTCGCCTGACTGGTTGTAGACTATTAAATACTGTTTGTTGCGGCAAACTAATATATATGCAAGTATGTATTATGTGTTGCGAAACTAGTAACAAATTAGCTCAGTAGTGACCAGAAGTATAAACCAAAGACAGCATGAACGGAAAGTATAAACTCATGCACATTCGTTTCGTGCTTACTGGCGACTAATTTGGCTTTTATGCGCAATAATCTTATCATTAACGATTACCCACCTTATATTTAAAGGCAAGTATAAACCTAATAATATAATTCAAATCGTTGTCAATGTGTGTGTGTATATGTATATGCAGAAACAATACAACGTTGATGAGGAAATGAAGTGCATAAGAAGTAGATTGTGTTCCGCAATGGCGTTCACATGTTAAGCAGTTCAAAGGTTTTAATTGCATCCACCACCAAACTTCATCTGTTTAAAGACAAAATTCCATTTCAATGCGCATCAAACGTTATTGACAATTGGAATTGTACCTACGGGCAGATGCTATAAAAGATCTAATTCAGGTGTATTGGAGCACATATCAAACTGGTTTGTTTAAAATAAAATAGTTTATTCATGTACGACTATAAATCAACATATTTTGGAATGTAAAACTGTCATATACCAACAAAATGACTGATTCTTGAATAAATCTAGTTGTGCACGTATGATTTCTTATTTAGAGGCCATGGTAATAAATAGACGGTTTCCAGAACTATGTAAAAAACGTATTTTTCATGAAATGGCATTATTATGAGCCTTGCAAGCCTTTTGGAAAAACCATTTGGTTGTTTCGTTTTTTAAACCTTTTGGACAGATATCTTGATATTTGTTTAGCATGTATTGTCCATGTGCACAGTTTATTTAAACAAAATTAATTCCTGTACCCTTTTACTCCAGTATATCAATTGATAAGCCGGAGAGGAAACGTGTTTACAAATTGATGTTGTGGAATATCTGGTTTATTTAAGTAAAAGAATAATAGATGTACATGACACTTTAAGTGGCCACAGAATTATTTATTGGCCCTCAGATTTGTCTGTGTAGAACCTAAAAAGAATGCTCCAGATACATGCCAGAGCGACCTATAATGAGACTTGTAAGTTCATCATGCAACAATATATATATATATATATATATGACAAAATGAAACGCAAGAATAAGGCGAAATGAAAGACGAAGCACGGTGGAGAACCATTCTTATTCGTAACAGCCAAGAAAACGAACACTTCGTCAAAGCATAATTAATCAATACAAGAATAACCAGATATCAGAAATCACTCTGTAATACAATGAGGATTACACGAAAACGCACAAAGACACGCATATACACTCATAAATCAATCCGCAATAAACTACCGTCATGAGATAGAAGTAAAACTGAAAATCAAACTATATTTCATCGTTTAATCAAATGAAATCCCATGATATTTATAATTAAAAAGTAACATCCTCCTTTTTTGTGCATTTTTCTGTTTCTTATATATATATATATACTATATATATATATATATATATATATATATATATATTGCTATATATATAGAAAGAAACTTTGCTTCTGAATGAAATTTTGGCTTCTATGGCGCCTACAAACGAGATCCTTAAGTTCGAGATTACCTCCACAGCCTTGAATAGCAGACCATCTGAGTGCAAGAAAAATAATTCTAAATGATAACTACAGTAGGAATGTGCAATCTCGTGTTCTCTGATGGTATGCACAAAACATTTTTAGCAGTTGTTCAAAAGTTAACCAGCATTCATTGAATGTAGATTAATCAATGTGTATAATGATTATAATGCGCATATACTGACCTACAATTTTATGTAATTCAGATAGGCTGTAGAATTGTACTGAATTTATTACACTGAATACAATATATCAGCTTTAAAGCAGTCAGACAATAAAGAAAATGGAGTCATTTTAGTATAATTCTCAGACTTAATCATGAAAACAAACCAACTTGTTTATTTAAAATACTTGAAATAGAAGTGTTCACACTAAAGCAAATGTGAGCTCTAGGCTACGTCAGCATTGTATTGAAAATAATTTCGTTGATTAATTGGCAAAATAGTGTCATATTCTCAGCAAGTAGACAAACCAGTCAATGTAATGAGAAATTGAACATGTATAGATTGTTATGAAAATATAATAATAAATTTTATATATATATATATATATATATATATATATATATATATATATATATATATGTTATATATATAATATATATTCAGAACACTTAAACCAATCAATTTAAAATAATCAGATTCTGCCGGTTATCGTGAAAAATTAATAAAACGTAAAAATGACACAAATTTCTGACATCTAGTATTTAAGTGTAAAATTAAATATCAGCCTTGTCATTTTGCAAACATAATTGCTATAGATAAAATCGGCATGCTGAAGAACCATGCGTCGCGCACATGCGTAATTGAGGTACACACAGTAAACTTTACCTCAAAGGTATGCTTCGATCCATATTTTAATTTATCATCCTGAGGCTAACGATAAAATAACACCGAAAGCTCCACACAGGTATATTTAGCTATTGTAGTAATCTCGTTTAAGTCGATCGATCTATACATTTTCTGAACTGCATAGTCATAAAAACAAGATCTAAAATAAAATTAGCTAAAAGTCCACTTTTTAAGCACCCCCTCTTCCAAACTTGGCGAAAAATGCGTTAGCCAAAAATGTCAATATGTAATAGGTAGGGCTTTTCTACGTTGCGCGACAAGTCGCAAATGGGATTGGTGATTATTTAAAGTCCGCAAATTTGAACTCACCTACATCTCGTAAAAAATACTATTCATTACCTTTTTGGTTAACAATGCTCTGTAAACTGAAACAAATAATCTGTAACAGTTTCACTTGTGTAACACTCAAATACCTCAAAATTGATGAGTTCAATTATAAAGATAGCATTTTAAAATGCAATAATAAAAACTGTAGTGAAGTCCTTTCTAGAAACAAAAAGTAAACCTACAATGCTGTGTTTCACTTGTTGCGTCAAGATATTCTCTAGCTTCAAATTTGCACTGTACATCATGGCCTCTTCGACAGTGAGCCCTAGAAGCAGCGCATCGTCTTGCATGATGTAACAGGACATTTTGCGAAACACCTTGAGGTCTCGCGGTCGACCGTTGATTAGAATATCCCCAGTCACGCTCTTCGTCATAGAACCAGCCAGAATGTTAAGCAAAGTGCTTTTTCCCGCGCCGCTAGGACCCATCACCACTGTCAACTCACCCGACTTAAACTCCCCAGATATGTCTTTGAGGATGAGCCTCTCGCCTAAAAAACATAATAAATAAAGCATTAGCTTATGACAATAGGAGGAATTATAGCTAAATTTTTAAATTAGAGCTAATCTTGCTTCTGTAAACAAGGTAGAAATACTATTCCATCTCCATGTTAATGAAATGCTCGACGAAATATAATGTAGAAATTGCATTATTAGCCTTATCCTGCATAAGGATAACACTAACGATATCATTTAAAATAAAATAAGCGATACTAATAGGTAAATTAACTCGTTTGCTTACATGAAGTATAAACAAAACTGAAAGACAGTAGGACGCTATGACATCCACGTAGGGCATTGGAAAGATCTTAAATTGCAAAATTAAAGAAAAGGAAAATATCAAAGCGTCTAGCAAAGATAATAGCACCAAACTGGATGCATTTTAAGCAAAGGCCAGAAAGTTGTATGAAAAACGCCTAGCTGGATTAAGTAAACTATGAAATTCGCTATCGCTTTGCAAAATGCAACACAAAATATTAGATTGATTGAAACTAGCTTGACAATTTATTCGACGCGAGTGGGTGGAGTAAAAAAACTGCTTTTCTTTAACTTAACTCACGCAATCCCTTTTTGCATACATACAGGACGAGTTAAAACAATTACCGGACATGAAATTACAGCTATCCTAGTTAAATATTGTTTGCGGAAATTCGATACGACTATAGCTGGAAATGTGAAAGCCCATTTAACAGAGGTCAATGAATGATAAAATAAAGAACATAAGAACCATAGACATATTTAAGCACAAAGCAGCTTAAATATTCTACTTAAATAACTTAAAATTAGTATATATTATATTAAAAACGTAACCTACATTTAATGAGACTCAAACTTGGAGGAACATTAATTTCAATAAACATAAGTAAACACAGTCTAGAATTTTGCTTGAAAAGCCCCACGGTAGTGCCAGCGTACGAACAAAATATCTTTATATCTAAATCACTGCCTACAAATAGGTATGCATGCTCACATACTCAGCTTTAATTTATATTCAAAAGCCTGCGCAACCAATGTTCGTTTAGTTCTACAGACATATTGCCGTTTTTACAGAACCGGGTAAGTTTATCTACAGTTGTACGTGCGACAGCAGTCCTATCTTGCACACATTAAGTTTGTAAGTACTACGATTAGCGTCAGTTCAATCTCGTATCGTATCTGTATACTTACGCTTTCCCTTATTTATAGTCTCAATTGTAGACAATCTGAAATGCAGATCGCAATGGAATTTTGTCTTTCTCAATAGGTAAAGACGGTTTTGTAGGTAAACTAATCTAAATTAGGTCAGCTGAAAAAAATGCTTACGCGCTTCATTGCATTTTCAGCTTGATATTGCAGGTAAATAAACACTGGTTTCTTATCAACTGTACAAACATTCACAACTAGTTTTATTAAGTAAGTAGGTTTATCCTTATCTACAAATTGCGGTGAGTAAGCGGTAATGAACAAAGTATTATACACACCATCCAATATCGTCTGGAAACGGCCAAGCCAACAAATACACAATGCCCTTATACACAAGATGTTAATTAAGGTTTTTTTGTTATTTTTCAAGGAGAGGTATTATTTTAAATTTAAATACTGTCATGTCCATATTTACTTATGGAAAACTAATCTTGACAGCCTGAGCAACACATCAGGACGAACTAAGGTATCATAATTTCGCTTCTAATTTTAAATCGAATATTCTAATGCCATTTATTGAATTTATAAATACGTACTTTAATATGTACCCGGCTTTCACGGGGAAAAATATAGCCTCCAAATAACAGATTTAGAATTTCATTTCACTCAACGGTTAAGTCCATTCGTCCCAACACGCATATAAGCATATATGCCATCATCGAAGCCAAAGGCATACGCAGGCATAGGCCATCGTTTATATAATTGGCCAATGCAAATTACTTGAAAATATGAACAATACGAATAAAGTAATCAATGCAACTTCGTTTCAATTAGTTCAAAATTTGGGAAATGCTTCCAAACATACTGACACACACAAACTCAACAATTTCCTTCAAAAACGATAGTAATGAATAATAGCCAGACATAAAAATAACACAACCAAATATAGTTAACGTTCAATTTTTCTACCTTTCCAAAAAATCCAAAAGAATATTTTAAGCTATAATCAAATACATGACTTCTTATCAGCTTCGACAGATTAGCCAATCATTTCGATAAGTCAAGCATTGGCGTAGTCATGGGAACAATATTACGTGAAGTTATACCAGATTTTTACGTATTCAGTATGCGTTCTAACTGATTTCGGTATGTGGGTTCTTTCTTTATTTTAGAAGGTAGGATAACTCAGTCGTAGTGATCCGCTTCGTTATATCCATTGCACCAACCTCAACGTCAAATCCAGGGTAAAGACAAACTCATGGCGATTCATGACGAGTAAGCCAAGCCATCTATCAGGTGAAATAATAACACAATCACGGTCTTTGGCTAATTCATGTAAATCAATCATGTGTACTTTATTTAAAGGCGATTTCACTGACTGTGACTAAATTTTATATTAAAAGCAAATGCGAACGAACATTAATTTGCATCACCATTGGCCGTCACCATTATTCGCTTTTAAACCAGATAAATGACTACAAGCTACTCAAAATATGCTTCCATTTCTATAAGATTTTCTTGGCCTTAAACGAATAACTTTTTCGCTGAACATGTACTACAATTTGTATCAAAGGCAGGTTCTTGGTCGATAAATTAATAAAAAATTTGCTAGAATCAGGCGATTTATTACGAAGAAATTATCGATATATTCTAGAGAAAGATCGCATCCCATCAGCGAAAGAGATTGAAATAAAGTATAATGACACGATCTGAATGACATGCATTTTGTTTCTTATTTTAGTTTCAGCTGATAACAAATTTGTATATATATATGTATATATATATATATATATATATATATATATATATATATATACATATATATATATATACTCCCTTCATATATAAATGGATTTATCTTATTTTTAAATCATAAAAAGAAACGAATTAAAACTATTTAGAGAAATATTAGATATTTTTAGATATATTTTACGTATATTTTTCAGTGCTGAATTACAAATTTGTGCTTTTCACAAAAGTCTATTTGAATCAGTCCCTCTGCCCAATTGGCATTGTTCTCAATAGAGATATCCAACATAATTGTAGACGTTTGTCGTTATTGTTAAAATTTATAAATAAAGTATAAAAAAGGTTTGAAACGAAATGCGATAAAATTGAAATAAGTAAAAATTAAAAACAAATGTTTAAACTAAACAAAAAATAGATCCAAATTATTTGCATAAGTCGGATACAAATAAATAAATAGGTGTTAACAAATGTCAGTATTAACTAAACTTTTTATAATGTAGAAAAGGATATTCATTCAATAGACGTCTGGAGTACGTGACGAGATCTCAATAAGGACGAAGCCGATCACTTGGATGAATTGCATTTTCTACATTATGCAAGGCTTAGTTTATACTAGCAATTTCATGAATATAATCAGACTGGTGTTAATATCAAGATCTAAATCTTGATTTAAAAAGATTTTATTACCGTCCGCGCAATCAATGTTCATTTAAATAAATAAATGATAATTAATTTAAAAAATGAATCATTATTGTTTCGTTTGGCATGATAAAGTCAAGCTTGTTCTTAGACAATCATCAGCAGTGTTATTTGGTTATTTCTAGGCATGGACGGGAAAACTTCACACGTTGTCGACACAATATGGACTTCTTTGTAAATATTGTACCTATTCCGTGATTTCTGAAAATTTGGCTATTACTTGGTATATTTTTCACAAATCGAGTTCAACCATGGAAAACCCGGCCAAAAATATATAAAAATTGATGTCGTGAACAATAAAACCTTTACGAAATATAAAATTTTAAACACTGCAGAAAATAAGGACAACTGAAAAACAACCTTTTCTTCTATTATATTTGAAGGTCATTGCCATCATCTTATTAGTGTCAAAATTTGCAAAGACAGGACCAATGGTCGGCTGTTAATTTTTACTGTGTTCACAGAACTAATTTAGTCGAAGAAAACCCGGCAAAAATGGATTTAAAAAATAAAGTTATAATCAATTAATCCTTTCCTAATTAAAAAAATTTCAACAATCGTATAAATGAATGACAACTAAACAACTCTCATAATAATAATAATAATATTAATTATCATTAACAAAATTTGCAAAAGCGGAATCAAAGGGTAAACTTATTAAGTACGTTATTACAGAAGAAATATAGCCTAAATTAATCTCCATTGCAGCACGGCGATATAGATCGACGTAATATTGAGTAATCAGATGAGTGATGTCTGGCGACAAACACTGATCAACTGCCGAATGAAATGTAAAACGTTGTACGTAGATAGTTATACTTTATCAGATGTTTAACAAAACACGCGAAGTAGCATCAAAAACTTCGCATTCGACAATAACAAATGAAAACTGACAGAAAAATAAATATAAAAGAATCCGTTTAAACAGTTCGCCTTCGTAACATACTAATGGGAATTTGGTTAAATCTGTAACTTTACCACCAATACCTGAAACTGTCTGTATTTTAACGCAGCTGATACCTTCATCGAAAGAACACATTGTTCAAGTCATCATGACGCGACGTTTTTCCATTTATTTACTGCAATCTGAGTGAGCTAATCACACTCAAAAAAGCATTGTAAAAGTTCCCTTGGATTGCAGTTGATAAACTCACGTCGTCCAAGTTTGCGATTTTGATTTTGATTTTATTATTTCACAAACAGTTTACAATTGCGATCAATCTCGTCGGTTTTCAAAAATCAAAACCTGCGTTTTTCACATTTTTATCTCTGTTAGTGCCAGTTTTGTGACTCTCCACGTATCGATTTAGTCCAAGTGGGTGCAAAAATGCTGATAATGTCTCTATATATTCAAAAATATCTAATTATTTGCACAATTAACATGTTTATCTAAACACGTCTCTTTATTTAATTTCTAAGTATAGGTTTATGTTAAAATGTTGACCTGTTTCAATAAATAGGGCAGTCTATATGTTTATTTGCTTTTGTTTAACACCTGGCTTCCCTATTTCTCACTGATCTATGGCTTTATATTTTTGATATTCATACAATTTCTTCAACTTAAACATCATATCACTTATTGGCGTCGTGTTTTGCAAGGAGTTGTCTGGCTTAGTACTTTTATAACTATGGGTCATCAGTTTTTATCTGAAGTATAGACTTGATAGCTATTCTGCTTCTACTTCTGGAAGATGAATCAGTTTCGTGTGTGTAATACCTGACAGCAAAGGAATCAGAAAGATTTATGTTCGTCAATAATTTAATATTTGAAAACCACATTTCATGGTAATTTTAGATGAAAAGACGAAATGTAATTTGGTTTTAATTCAATTAATGCGGCGGGCAGCAAAATAGCCTATAAAAATTGTTTACTGTTTCGAAAACTTTGACAAATAAAAGTGATGAATTTTTAACTATTCAGAAAATAGCTGATTTTTTAAATAGTACTCTCAGTTATATAAAAAAAATTTCATATAGCTTTTAAGTTGGATTTATGAACCAAATCGTTGACCTCTGTTACATTTTTTTCTCAATTTCTCATATTTCCACTCTAAACGTCGTAGGCAACATTCACGATGAAATTTCACTAAAACATAAATTCTATAGCTGGCTTGAACAGTTAGTTTTGTTCTAAATAAAAGTCCACGCAGAATTTGAATAAATTATTGAAAAATTATAGCAATGGCAGCAGTCTAGTACCGAATAGGTTCAAATAGCACCAGTAGAATAAAACCAAAAGCAGCATTAACGAAAAGCATAATTTCATGTGCACGTTTGTTTTGTGCTTATTATATACCATACCCACTATATATTTCGGTAAGGAATTGGGCGGTACTATCACCTTAACAAATGTGTATACCATCAGTAGTGGATTTAACTTCATATAACGTCTTCGACAATGCGACTTAAAAACCAGCTCACTATATATAATAAATATATTTGAGCCTGTAAAATGTACAAAAACGATGGTTGCCTAGTCAGTAGCATGTATCAACCTGACAACTATAGTGCTGGTATTTGGTACCGACAAGGCAACCATAGTGTTTGTAGTTCTTACAGGCTAGGGATATATTATTATAGTGAGTTGGCTTTCAAGTCGCATTGTCGAAGACGTTTGTGAAATTAAATCGACTACTGCTGGTATAAACATTTGTACATTCCTCACACAAATATGAAGTGGTTATAGGACGTCATAGCAGCTCGTAATGACAAGTCGCCAGTAAGTACGCGCGAAACGAATGTGCACATGAAATTATACCTTTCGTTAATGCTCACTGTGGATTATCCTTCTGGTCATATTCGAACTAATTTGTTGCTTGGTGCGCAACACCTAATATAAAATTGCGTATATATTAGTTCACCGCAACAAACACTATCTAATAGCACCAGAGGTCAATGAATTGGATCGTAACTGTAACAAGCCATACCTTATTCTACTAATATAGAAAATAATGGTAATTTTTTTCGTGGCCTTTGTACAATGACAGCGCTAAATCACATTAGCCCTGTTCCATTTTGATAATGAATGTCGATTTCTTTCATGATACCGTAAAGGTTTTTTTAGTACTTTCGTATTTATTTAATGTTGTTGGCCATGAGTTAAAAAAATCTTGCTAATTGAAACATTAATTTACTAGATAAATTATGGAAATAAATTGGCGAAGACAACGATACACGATTTTGTGTTTGTGCGCATTCTGAATAGAGATTTGAATTAATGCTTTCAATTTAAGATGTCTCCTCGCCAGAATTATAGACAATTATTAAGTTAATCCAAGTCATTGCTCGCAAGTCTTATTTAAAAAAATAGTTTTATTACCTAATAGTATATTTATACAGAAGTCCCTTTTTTACCTGGAACTTATAATTATTTGCATACAATAATGACAACAAATTAATATTATCTTCTCATGTAAATTAGATGTTTTATAAATCAGCGACGGATAAAATAATAGATAAGAGATATTGTTCACGACAAGAATTTTTCGAAGAGATAAACTTTAAAGTATCACGTGAACTACAGATTAGTTTTCAGTAAACCAAGGAATACAAAAATGAATCTATATGCATAAAAATTGAAAGCTTAAGCGACATCAAATATCTAAATATATGATTTGCATATTAAGGAAATGCGTTAAATAGCTGCGAATTTGTTCACTAGTATGAATGTAAGTCTTCACGCATTATGAATATTTTATTGTCATGTTGAAAACCACCCCACACACACATTTATATATATATATATATATATATATATATATATATATATATATATATATACTGGGTTTCATTTGATTAAGATGTTGAGAACACTGATTTTCATATTTACTTCTATTTCATGTTGGTGATTTACGCTGGGTTGATTTGTGAGTGCATGTGTGTGTATGTAAGTGTGCGTATAGCGGCCATTCTTATTGTAATAAAAGTGATGTCTTAGATCTGGATATTCATGGATTGATCAGATGTTCGTATTGTCAGCTATTCTATGTACGAATGTCATCCTAAGGTTGTTGTCTTAAGTACCGAATTGTTCATGAGTTTCATTTTCCCCCCTGATAACAGCACAGGAGGCTCAAATAGCGGAATTGACCGTTCATATAATTATACAATTTCTATTACTGATAATAACGGTAGAGGTGCCATTTTCGAAGCTATTTGCACTTCATTTTTTGCCAATCGGATGAAATGTTCATTGAAACAGGTCTAGATGCACTAATATTGTCGTTGCTTTTTGTGATTCGTGGCCAGTTGCGTAAAATACCATGCTTGTGGAACTTAAGCATGTTTAGTTCTGATGCTTGTTGTTTTACATAAAGTGCTTTATATGTGTAAATTCATTTTTTACAATTCATACAATGTAAAACTAGAAAGTTTATTAAATAGGCTGTGCGCCACAATTTCGATATATACTCGGAAATAGATGATTTTTCTGAAGTTGCCAGGCCATTTTAAATAAATATATGTGGTTAATAATCAATTGTTTTTTCAGGCAAAAATATAAATATTTGTAAACTATGAAAGATTTGGAAGGCAAGCAATTAGTCCTTTTCAACAAACCTCATATATATATATATATATATATATATATATATATATATATCTTATATTGTGGAGGTTAATTAATTTATTGGACATCAATTAACTCGTCATATAAAAATAAATCAAATTTTATTTTTTGGACATTTGATGTTATCACTGGTTTCATAAAATAATATTGCGATTTTTAAAATATATTGTAATTCTTTCGAAAGTTTCTTTTGTACATATTGTCGCAGTTTTGGACTTGTCTTAGCGAATGATTAGAAGAGTCGTCGGTTCTCAGAGTTTGAGTTGTGTGGTACGCTTTGCTGCATGGTTGTGACGTGATATTCTTTGTTAATAAAGTATTGAAATTTGCATCCATCGTAATAACCATCATTGGGAAGGATCTCGAATTTGCTTTATGTAAATGACGTGGATATTTTTTTTCAAGGTCACCACCGTATCTTTCTGTATCATTTTTGGATATCAGCGTATTTGGGTGAGCTTACACTTATTGTTTTAATATATATATATATATATATATATATATATATATATTGCAAGAAATCTTATTTTAATGTTATGACTGGTTTTGGAAATATTGAGGATGTAGAGCAATTAGCAGATGGAGTTGAAAAATGTAATTTAAATAAAAATTCTGAGGGATTTAGATGTTATAAATTAGATTTTCATACCGCATATATGGATTATCCGAGCTTGGCATCTGAGGCTCTCTTATGGTAGAGACCAAATGGCCTCTGCAATATATATACCGTGATGGTAAATATATACACAATTTGTTGAAATATGATAAAGAAGACCCGTAATCCATAGAATAACATTTAATAACAATATTATATTTACAAGTATATACGGAAAATATTCTAGATTCGTTAGTGATATTTTCGTTTACTCACGCATAAATGTAACTTTCTTTGTATCAAGTTTGAGAGCTTGAAGCAAACCCCCATCCCATTGTATTTAACCAGTCGTCGAACAACATAAAAAAACTACCGCCAGCTGCAACGCACTGACGCGTTTCGACCTTCCATGATCATCATCAGAATACGACGTCAAACTGACTCGCGAGAAACAAACTGCATTGCATAGATATGAAAAGCAAAATTAGATTTGTGGCTCTCACCTCCAGTAATCTTGCATACATTGTACTTGGCTGGAAATTTCGGCTGCAAAATTTCTATGCAGTCACGAACATTAAATGTTTGAAGCTTTCGCCAAACACATATATAGACAATGCAATTAAACGAAAATTGATTGCACGAGTGGTGGTAACAATACTTTGCATCAAGTTTACAAGCTTGAAGTAAGCACCAATTCCATTGTATTTAACTAGCATGTATTGTACTTAACTGGAAATGTCGGTTGCACAATTTCTGTGCACATACAAACATTAACTGATTGCAGCTTTCGCCAAAAATAAATATATAGGCAAAACGATTAAACACTAATTGATTACGCTGGTGGCGGTAAAAATTTTTAAATCAAGTTTTCAAGCGTGAAGTAAACACCAATTCGATTTTCGAAACGCGTCAGTGCGTACGACTGGCGTAGTTTTGCTATGTTGTTCGAGGACTGATTAAATACAATGGGATTGATGTCTACTTCAAACTCACAAACTGAATTCAAAGAAATGTTACCACCACCCTTTTATCAAATATTGTTTAAATGCATTTAACATATATATATATATATATATATATATATATATATATATGTGTGTGTGTGTGTGTGTGTGTGTGTGTGTGTGTGACTGAAAGAATTTAATGTTTATGACTGAATAGAAATTTTGCAACCGATATTTCCAGTCAATTACAATTTATGCAAGTTTACTAGATATGGGAGCCGCATATCGAATTTTGCTTTTCATATATACGCAATGCGGTTTGATTCACGCTAGTCAGTTTGATGATGATCATGCAAGGTCGAAACGCGTCAGTGTGTGCGACTGGCGGTAGATTTTTTAATGGTGTTCGACGGCTGGTTAAATACAATGGGATTGGTGTTTTCTTCAATCTCGCAAACTTGATTCAAAGAATTGTTACCACCACCCGAGCAATCAATTATTGCTTAATTGTATAACTTGTTATTTGTCGTAAAAAATCGTATCTTAGTTATGCCTATCTTGCTATTACGCTATATAGACTACTTCTTTTTCGTAAGACCATATGTAACTTCGCCTTAATTCTAATTTGCCTCTAATTTAGAGATGTCTGGTCCTTCAAAGGTATATTGGTGATGGTTATAGTCCAGTCCAGCTTGACTTCTTATTGAATTAGTTTTTGTACGTTTGAAGTAGAATTAAGCTTATTAACTGCGATAGATTAATAAGCCAGAAGCATTATTTCAGATAATGCCTTATATAAAACTTGTAAAATTATTACAACCGACAACGTGAACTGTGATTATTATATGCTTAAAAATTGCTGATATTTATGCAAGAGCTGCTCAACTCTTTATTAATTATTGATGAAGATTCTGATATATTCATTTTTCGAGCGTCAGCACATTCCTTATACATTATTAGGAGGAGGAACAGCTCCTGCACAAAAATCAGTAATTTGTGAGCGTATAATACTCACAGGTCATGTTGTCGGTAGTTATAAATTGTCGTTTCTATAAAAGGCAAGATCGAAAAAAGTGCTTCTGGCTTGTGAAACTATCATAATTACTACGCTAGTAATTGTTTAAACGTACAAAAAATAATTTAAAACGAAATAAAGTTTGACTGGAATAAAACTATTACCAATAAACATTTAAAAGGAATAGACGTGTCTGAAAATACGTCAAATCTAATAATTGCGGTCACGTTCGAAATAAATGCAATGAGACATAAGGTTTTACGAAAAAATGGTATAAATTGCGTAATAATAAGACAGACATAGCAAAGATGTAATCTGTTACGATATAGTTAAAGTTATTATTGAATGAACAAACATATCAGGTTTATTATTTTGCATGCTGATTTAACGAGTAGTAATAATTATCGTTCACTTAATTTAATATTGCAACATTTAAAATTAAAAATAGGTTGGAAAATTGTTGGCAGCATATGGTATATAAGAAAAAACTATTTGGTACTTGCTGCTTTGGGATGACAATTGTCAGACATGTCGTTAGCCAGTTTAATAGTAATATTATTATGCCAGGTTCAGCGACAATTATCAACCCCTTTAAAAGAATGAACGGATACCCTCTCTCACACACACACAAATATATATTTTTTTTTAAATTTATTTATAAAGTTAATTAAAAGAAAAAATTATTTTCTAAAGAATTACAAATTAACATATTCACATAGTTTTAAAACGAGTAAACAGAATTTAAGATAGAACGAGAAGTGAAAATAGATAAGCGCCAAAATATTTCCACTTCTTGCATTGCACACAATGAAGGCTTAGTGCAAGAACACGGTGGCTTTGCCTACATAAGTTCAGCTGCGATGTTTTAATCTCTAACTCGTCATGGGTTATATGCTGACTTTTGTTTTTACAGTTTATATACATAATAAATGCGAAATAAGAAAGAAATTGGTAAATTATGACGCGTTATGGATTAACAAATTGCTGTTTGATTTATGAAAACACAAAAGCCATCTAAAAACACTGAAACATGTACGAGAATGATGCGAGATAAGGAAACTATTTAACTTCAATTTTCTTTTTTTCTGTATTTACAATATAAAACTACGTTCATTTTTATTACATTTTATATATATATATATATATATATATATATATATATATATATTCACAAATCATTGTAATCTAAAAAAGTATCTAGCATTACATCTGCATCAACTAGCATCGTCAGAAATAAAGATACTCATCATCATCATCATCATCATCATCATCATCACCAACAGATAAATAAAAGTCGTTAGTAACTGATGCTTCACTGCCATACAACCACGAAAAGAAAATAATTAAATTAAATAAAGGAAAAAAATCAAATAAAAACAAATAACGAATGATTTGAAAATACAAATAAAAATAATGAAAAT
Source organism: Eudiplozoon nipponicum (assembly GCA_029291075.1). Taxonomy (NCBI): domain Eukaryota; kingdom Metazoa; phylum Platyhelminthes; class Monogenea; order Mazocraeidea; family Diplozoidae; genus Eudiplozoon; species Eudiplozoon nipponicum. Next base: position 84,814 of record JAQBSW010002895.1, read on the forward strand.
AATTATGTAGACAAAAAAGTATTAAAGGAAAGTAATTGATGAGGGGAAATATCCAGTTGGAACAAACATCGGCTATAACCTAATGCGAACTCGTCTTCCATTTCATTGTCTTTTCTGGTCAAATCGGATACAAAATCGGCTTTTGCAATGTGCTTGAATTGGCATAATACAACTCTACGTGTATTATTATAAGCCAAGCTAGCAGGAATTTATGCGCCAAATTCCATAAACCCAATGCGTAGTACAAGATGGATCTTATTTTCGCCCACAGTAAGTTAAACTTCTCACAATCAAGATCAGTTAAATTGTATTTTAGAATACTTTTGTTGGAAGACGACTATTCGAGTTTGTTTACAACTATTTGAAATTTATTATTATTTATTTATGAGGAAAATTGGATTTTAATAATACATCTGGTTATATGGTTTTCTCAGAGTCGAGATGTTTTGTATTTGCATTCTTCACAAGATTATTTTGTTCCACAAGGAAATTGTCAATTAAAATTGCACATAAAATTCTAATCTAGCTACTATACTGTTAAATACTGTTTGTTGCGAAGGACTAAGATATATGCAAGTATGTATTAGGTGTTGCGAACCTATACGATGTTAGCTACTCTACTGCAGGTTTACACATTCGTCTAGGAGATTGTACCGTCCTATTATCCCACATTCCTCACCCAAATATATAGTGGTTAAAGGGCGTAATACCGGCTCCTACTGATGAGTCGCCAGTAAGCACGAAACGAATGTGCATGAGATTATACTTTCCGTTCATGCTGCCTTTGGTTTATCCTTCTGGTCACAACTGAACTAATTTGTTACTAGGTTCGGAACACCTAATACATACTAGCTACTATACTTTCCGTACAAAATAGGAGACATCTTAATTAACTTGGACGTGCGTATTTGCAATGAAAAACGCAAACATTTAAAAAACAAATATACGCAATAATCATTAAGACAACCAAAGGACGTCAATTTAATATAAATCAATTATTAAAATGTCAAATCTTCTTTTTATGAAGACAGTTAGTTCTGAATTATTTTGCATCCCAATCACATACAACTAAAACTTCGAACGCAATATATTCCTTCATAAGCTCATGCTCGATCCACGTTTGAAATAAAGTCGTACAAGTGCACGACTTCTCTAGACACGAATGTAAAGGAAGATAATTCCTCCGACATAAAAGTCTTACTTTTGTCAGGACACATTTTACACGTTGTTTTACTATGCAAACATAGTACTAAGCAACGATATTTCTATAAACTATGATTAATTATTTTAGTAAACGAATAACGAAGTTAACTATGGAAGAATAGTTTATTTGTCAGTTTTGAGTTGTCTGTTCTGTGTGCTGGACTCAAAATGATCTATGTTAACTTAACAACTTTCTGGCTTCTGGATTTTCACAATAAATTTATGTTACAACGGGAACAGGTTATATATTTGCATGTATTATTTGCTGTGATTAACATGGAGACTATCCTTCAATTTTGAGGACAACTGATAATCTGGTTCACGAGGAACTTAAGTGTTCCAAATTAGATGATCATACCGCATATACGGATTATCCGGGCCTGGCATCACAGAGGCTCTCTAATGGTAGTGACCAAAGCGCCTCTATATGAACCAATAGTACTTAAAAGTGCAGGCTGAATAAATTTTCCAGTTTTCCAGGCATTAGACATTTTGTGCTAAATGAATTGGTCTATTTGTTATTATAATGGCTTTTGATAAGCGTTTGCACATCTACAAAACCCAGTATTACCTAAAAAGTATAGATAAAAAATGGTCGAGATTTCCCATATGCGTTGAAGTATTGCGATGCAGTGAGTGGATCTTATTGTTTTTTTTAAACTTTAACTGATATAACCTAATTCGAAGGATATTGTTCTATTTTATCTCTCATATTGCGATGGTGCTAGCATAGCTATATTTTAAATTCCGATATGGTTGCATTTTACGCCATATTTAGGATAAACGAATGAAAATTTATGCCGTTATCTTGTCAAGTAACAGGTGGTGTATTATTTATTGTTTCAATCATGCAAGTATGGCTCCGCTAATAGCGCATAAATGATGCAGGGTAACAATATTATACCGCTGAGTGGAACAATGTGAAGCTTACAATTATTACAGGTATGAATGAATTAACACAAACACGTTTGCCTCCATATTTATTTTGGATAATTTATTCTTATTTTGTCATCGTCACTAATTTGCACTCTTCATTTATTTGCTCTTCTCATAGGTACAAACATATTACATATTCTCTATCATTTACTACGAAAATTTATCGCCTTGGTCAATTTATAAAGTATACAGGCAAGCCACGCCTCGCTCGTTCTCATAATAATAACAGACTTTTTATAGAATTTGAACTATTATACTTGAAACTGTACGTTATTTCAAGCGTACATAATAATTTTGACAAATTAACAATTTTAACTTATTGTAAAGGGGTATAGCTTGTGGCATTTCAAATTTGAAAAGTTTGGTCGCAAAAATTAGTTAAGAATACGTTTTTGTGGAAGGCATTTATACACAGTCAAGCCATAATAGCGCTTAGTTTTTTGTAAATCATATTTATAGCTAAAAGTACGCATTTAATATAATTTTGGCTACATTTGAATTTTACCTCCATGAATACTTAATATTACGGACTAATTTCAGGACAAAATAAAGTTAATTATGAATAAATAATAAATTCACAATTTTTATGGTCTAAGCAAAGTATCCATGCATAATTTTATTGCATAATATTAAGTAAATAAAAGTAAGCATAACATGACGAGTGATAAAGGTGTAATACCAAAACAGCACCTTTGAATTTGAACAAATCAAGATGGACAGGTGTGAATCTCTATTCAGAGTCCATTGCCATTAAAATTTTCCGAACCATTTGCAACCGAAACAATTTTTCGTGCATTGGCAACATGGGAACTTCAAGCATCATGCCACATTAACGTTCGTCTTGATAGCTCTATCTGAACATTTTCGGCTAAACATTTTGTGCACTAAATTTTTCTATTTAACAAAAATTAATGCATATGCTTCCAGTAAATTAGCTGTGGAGATGGAGCGATAGCGCCACTGTGCAATATATAAAGGTGCTTTTAACTGCATACGGTTGAACAACTGCTTAACAAATTTGAAGACTAAATGTTCTACAATTATTCCCGCTAAAAAGATAAAGAGAATTAGTTGCTTACAAATAAATAAAGCTTCCAGTTTTATTGAGTCTACGACAGTAACATGAAATTCTTAGAAATAACGAATCCTGGACAATGCGTTTGTGAGCATCGTGGTTACTATTTAAATTTCAATTTCATGAAGTGTCTGTGGAGCGGAAAATAAGCCGAATAGTTAGAATTAATTTTATCCTCGAAGTAGAATCTCCCATTACACACTATATTGCAATAATGAAAAATAAAATAAGCGCGCAATTTACTATCACACACTGTTTTACCAACAGCGTGTTAGTCAAGAGCATAACAATACCATGACTATAATTAAAACACATAATCACGCTTACTAGAAACTAGCAGAGAATATAGTGTTAAGAATCGAAAGCAGAAATATAAGTCAAAAAAGAAGAAAAATAAAAGGTAGAGTTAAATTGGACCACAATAACTTTGCTAATCGACCTTGAGTTTGGTCTAATGTTTGGCAAATATTCTTTTAATGTTCATCCTTAAATGATACTATTTTAAAAATTTAAAAATAGGGATTTCAGCTCAATCGATCATGTATGTCTTACATAAATACATTATTTATCAAAAAACATTATCTCTCAATTTTATATATCGATGCCATTCAATATCTCTAAAACTTTCGAATGTTTCTTACATAGTAGACATACACAAAGTTCTAAAATAATCTGCTCATCAATGTGACACCTAAATAAAGCCGTTTAGACGACACGTTCTTGTGAAATTATCTCAAAATTTTTTGTTAATTAAGGTTAGTAGAGTTCATTACGTCATGCTTCCCATTGGGAATATTTCAGCTTGCATCTTCGCTTATATTATTTTGTCTATATGTCATATTTCTCAAACAAAAATGAAGCAGGAGACTACTTTTGTTATTGCAAAATAATTTGAATGATACTATCATGTCATTCACAAGGCAGGCATCAGTAAGGTTCCTGTACATTTGTCAAAAATTTTTAGCGCGCCCAGCAAAATAAAATCACATACACTTTTAGATCTAAATAAATGAATCACAATCATGGTTTGTAAAGTTCTTCAGGCACGCGTCAGTTTTGAATTTTATACCTGGTGCTATAACGCGACGCATGTTATTATATATATATATATATATATATATATATATATGTGTGTGTGTGTGTGTGTGTAACGTTTGAGCATCTTTTACGATTATTTTTCTGCTCTCAAAGTCAGCTGTGATTGGAAAAAATTCAAACTCATCCGCACCTTACATTGTTTGCTTTGCCTGGAGCATTAAACTATTATACCATATTCTAGGACTTCTTTTCTTAGCCCGTTTAGCCGCACCTTTGTTAAGTTAATAACTAGCTTATTGAGATTTAAAGGCCACACAATCAATGATGTTTTTAGTCAGTTATCTGTATTTTACATAGTTCTCTTAACAACATCATGTTAATAGTTAAAAATATCATCCTAGCAAATAAGTATATAAATATTTAATAAATAAACAAAAATAGTTCGAATCGACAAATTTAAGATCGTAAAGCGATGTATAATAGTCTCTAAAAATCAATGGCCATTATATATATATATATATATACATATATATATATATATATATATATATATATATATATATATATATCTACATATATATCGTTACCAGTTTCACCATTCTTTAAAAATATGAGAACAAAACAACGTACTCCATGGAATCACATTTATTAATAAATCTTATTTCTACCAGTATCTACACCCATTATTTCGGATTCGTTAGGTATATTCGTTCATCCAATCCCAACTGTACATTTGATCGTAAATCCAATGCCCTCTTCTGTTATGTCAGTCTTTTGTTTATATATATATATATATATATATATATATATATATATATATATATATATAATATAATATATATATATATATATACTTATTTTTAGATGCTTGAAGTGAAATGTAAAAAGAAATATTTCTTGTATATGATAGAATTTCGACTCATCTTCACATATATGAATAGTATTATGAATTTGATCAAGGTACACATTCAAAAAACACATCATTGGTGTTAATACGAAGAGCATTAAGAACTTTTCCTTGACGTGACCAATATCTAGCTCACTTATTTTAGATCCAATCAAAATTGTTTATTGGTTTGCATATTCTATGATAATAAGGAATTCTCGTTAAATGTGCAAAAAATGAACTAATAAATTATATTGATAAGGAATTTGGTAAAATTCAATAAAAATTTTGGAATCAGTAAAAAAACTTGTCTTACGAAAACTAACGAAAACTCCTACAACATGATTTTAATTTTTAACAGAAAGTTTGTACAACCTTAAAATCAGAAGCACAGAGAAATTATATGAGAAAATATGGATTTGCTTCGGCAATAATATTGTTAATGACGTAATTGGTAATTTAATCTCTCTGTTGTATTCACTTGATTTTGTAGAACCAACATTAGTTTCTTTACTAATATTTGTAAATAGTATAGCTAGTAATGCATCAAAGAATCCTTTGATAATTTGTCAAAGCTTCGTAAAATAGTACTTCAAGAATACAATTAGTTCCATCATGTGGCAATAGCCACCTTTAAGACAAATAATGAGCAAAAGGTCTTATCTAGGGCAGACATTATTTCAACAGAAATTCCTCGCAGAAGCGCCCGGATAAGAAGTAAGCAGGCAGCACAATGAGAAAAGCAGACGTTGAGCTGATGTGAACATATATTAATTAATGTGTAAATTTGTTTTATTAAATAGATTCTTGTTGTGCGTGCAAAATTCTATATATAATTGAGTAAAAATAAAGCATTTATGGCACAATTAAATATGTCTTCTGATGGGGTCGAAACGTTGATTCAGGCACTGGCGTCTCAAATGAAGAATTTAACGGACGAGTTAGGCATAATTAAGGCTCGTCTAGACGACACGTTAATAATAAACACTAACGACATCCAAATTCGTGGAACATCAAACATAGGTGGACACAACAATGGCGACCGCGCCGAAGAGGAATCAGGAGTTAATATGCCAGCGTTTTCAGCCGAATCGACGAGTTATTTCAGACCGTCATCAGAGTTTAAGCCGATGTTGGCACCACTAGATGTGGAAAGGCCACAGTTGTGGTTCGAAAAATTTGAAGCATCAGTGCGAGCCCAAGAATTTACATTGGAAGCACCTATTGTGCGTGTAGCTGTACAGGAATTAGTGGACCGGACAGTAGCTGTCCAATTGGAATTGCCAGTTGACCTCACATATGAAGAATACAAAAGACGCGTGTTGGATCATTTCCGGGCCAGGCCTCAAGAAGTGTTCTCAGAATTATACAGCCTGACACCATTAAAGGGTGAGATGCCCATGGATACCATGGCACGTATCAAGCGGTGGTTCTCGAAGCTTACCGAGTCTTTACCAGGCTTGCAACCACATGAGGCCATCATGTTCATGCTGCTGGATCCTACTAGATACGGAGAAATATCCAGCAGCCCAGGAGGCCTTGAAGAGAGACTTCAGGCTCTTCAAAGCTCGGCCATAATGACAAATAAGATGGCAGCGGCATCTCCACGCATGGGTACAGTTACAACATCTGACAGGAGCGACATACCGTATTGGAATTCTTCGCGTCATAATAAGCAGTTCCGCGACAGAAGGCAACAGCCAGTGGCCTGGAAGCAAAGTCAGTATATAAGGACTCCGGCTCCGACGAATACGGCGTATAAGCGGCAACAAAACCCATGTACTGCCCCTCGAGAACGACCAGTGCAGTGGGGTAACAGGGTGAACAATCTCACAAATAATGGAGGCAGAGAACAAGGCACAAAAATTAATCCTTTGGTGGCTCCGACGGGTAGATCGAAGGAAGACCAGCAGAACAAACCAAAAAGTGGTCCGAACCAGATGGCTTGTGAAGAAAAGGAAGTGTGGGAAACACTGCCAAATGTAAGAATTTTCATTAAAGTTAAATTTTTAGAACTCTTCAACGGACAGCCAGTAATAATGCAATTGGATACTGGAGCGGATGTGTCGGTACTACCATTGACTTGGCCATTGAACAATATAAAACCTACGAAAGCAAGTTTATGTCAGGCATCGGGCGCATCGATGGTGGCTGTGGGCGAGTGGGACACAAAGTTGTTAATAAATGAAAAGGTCTATCATATGTCTTTTGTTGTTTCGAATACGCAGACGCCCTTATTGGGACTTGATTTCATTAGAAAATGGGTTAAGACGATAGACTGTCAAAATAAACGGGTATACCTATCGCGGCCTGAAGGAATAAGATCAATAAAGTCTACAGGTAACCATAAGATTCAAGAGGAGACCAGTTGCTGCCTGAGTGGTGGAAGAATCTTCAAAACCAATATAACAGTATATTCCAACAGCCTGATTGTAGCGAGCGTCCAGGGCCGACGGTCGACCAGTTTAAGTTATGGTTAGAACTAAATGATGGTTACGAACCACCAAAAGTATATGGTGCCCCTCCCAAAAAATTAGAAGCAGCGACTCGAGCAACCCAAGAAATGATAGAAGCCGGCGTTCTTGAACCGTCATCATCTGTTTTTCGTGCTCCAATGGTTTATGTTACGAAAAAGGATGGTTCGCTCCGACCGGCGGCTGATTTTAGGCAATTGAACTCAGTAACCAAACCGGACCCGTATCCCATGCCGGCTCTGCGTGATCTGTTCTTACAGCTAGCGGGAGGCAAATGGTTCGCCATGCTTGATCTTAAACAGGGATTTTGGCAAATAGGCGTGCGGCCCGAAGACCGATGGAAGTTAGCGGTACAAGTACCCCAAGGTCATTTCCAATTCACCCGGGTACCATTTGGCCTTAAAAATGCACCGAAAGTGTTCCAAAGAATGATGGACTCGTTCGTGTCTGACTTAACTTGTACAACAGCTTACGTAGACGATGTTATTATATGGGCCACTACTGAACACGAATTACGTGTGAGGCTGCAGAAGATGTTGGCCAAAGCTGTAGAATAGCGATTACATTTTAATCCAGAAAAGGTACAGATAGGTCAAGAAGTGCGGTTCTTGGGACACTTAGTCTCTGCGGACGGATGCATGCCGTTAGATTCTAATGTACAACCGATCAAGGATTATCCGGTGCCTACTACTAGAAAACAATTGCGCCGGTTTATTGGTATGGTGAATTTCTATAGACCATACCTCGCAGGGATGGCGGTTACACAACAGCCCTTATCTCAGTTAACTAGTGCCAAGATACCATTTCGTTGGACGGAGGAGGCTCAACAAGCGTTTGTACTATGCAAGCAGAAATTAATAGAGGCAACTATTTTGACTTTCCCGGTAGGTAATATGTCAATTGTTACAGACGCATCAGATATTGGGATAGGAGCGGTGTTACAAGCTGACGGACGTCCTGCGCAATATATAAGTCGCACACTTACTAAGGCGGAACAGAACTATACCGTCACAGAGAAGGAATAACTTGCCGTACAATGGGCGCTACGGAAGTTTAGATATTTTGTCATAGGGGGACACGTGGATGTCTTTACCGACCACAAAGCGCTAGTGCATTGGAGATCACTAGGTATTGAGAAGAAGCGAGTACATCGAGCCATTGAAGAACTAGAAGAGTACGATATATCAATTCATCATAGAGCAGGAATCGAGAATGCGGCGGCCGATGCGCTCAGCAGAATTTCCGCTGTGCGGGTTTCGCCGCTTATAAAAGTCTCTGAAAAACAGGGAAGAGATGCTACATG
>JAQBSW010002896.1:0-93716 GCA_029291075.1 Eudiplozoon nipponicum
CCAATTTATTTAACTAGTCATCGAGCAGCATAGCAAAACTACCGTCATTTAGTTATGAGTGTTTCCTGGCAGCAAAGCCCGACTTATTTTACTAAAAGATTGAGTTAATTACGATAAAGAAATTTTTTTGAATCCAAATGATTTTTGTTAAATTATATAAAAACTTCAAATGATGCCAGTTCACCACTTCCACATATATGTCAATCAATGTGCTCTTAGTGATACGCTTAAAAGCGTGATACCAAGCGTTCACATTCGAATAAAATGTGCGAAAATGTTATTATAACTACACAAATGTTTGACAATAATCGCTCAGATATTGCGAAAATGGTGATTGATTCTCGGCTATGTCAAAACGGCGCACTTCTTCGATAACCTTTGAGTTAAAAACCAATAAACTTGCATTTTAATACGCAACTTTGTTTTGCGGGATAATTGATAGCACTCGTAGGTCGGTAAAATCTTGATTATTTTAACTTTTTCAGGTGCACAGATTATGTTAACCTTTGATTGATGAGTTCTCACTTGTCGCGTCACGCTGAAGGTGTTCACAATTAGCTTTTCTGAAATTGTTCGTGAATCAGTATTTTCCGAAATTTTTTAGACTTCATTTTCGGTCCCGTACTCAGCGTTAACATCAACTCGCAGAAAAAACAACTTATGGCAAATTTGATATCCTTATTCAAAACAGATCTGTTTATATTTATTATACTTCATAAAGTATTGCTTTGTCTGCCAAAATATTAAAGTTCAACGATGAAATAAATAAGTATATTAATAATGGTGATCTCAAAACGATACCAATTATTTTTTTTAAACTTGTGATCATTTAGCGGTTACGTCACGAGTAAAGTTTCCGTTCATGCTTTCTTTGCTTTATCCTTCTGGTAACAACTGAACTAATTTGTTACTAGGTTGGCAACACCTAATACATACCTGCATATACATTTGCTCTCCGCAACAAACAGTATTCAACTGTTATATATTGAATTCAATGATATCATGCTTACCACGAAATGTGAAAACTGATATCGATCAAGGCCAGGGTGTATGGATTTACTGGAGTAACAGGTGTTCACAAATAGTTATAATTCTTAATTTCGGTGAACTATAGCATGAATTGATATCCATAATGTTGGTACCAATTACGGACTGGGCAATCATATTGTTAGTACTATGTATCTTTTCGGTACTACAACGTTGGTATCTGTTACTAACACAATAGCCATAGTGATAGTGTCCTTTAGAGACTCGGTATATATATTATATAGAGTGAGTTAGCTGGAAGTCGCATTTTCGAGACTTTATATGATGCTAGCTTCACTATTATATGTTTACAAATTTGTCTAGGAGATTGTGACGTCCTATTGTCCCACATTTCTCACCAAAATATATGGTGGTTAAAGGGCGTAATACCAGCTCCTATTGATGAGTCACCAGTAAGCAAGAAACGAATGTGCATGAGCTTAAACTTTCTGTTTATGCTGTCTTTGGTATATCCTTCTGGTCACAACTGAACTAATTTGTTACTAGGTTCGCAACACCTAATACATACTTGCATATATATTAGCTCTCCGCAACAAACAGTATTCAACGAGTAAGGTTTGTTTGAAATGATAATAATCGTTGATTTACACGTAACTAGACTTTTGTTTTAAGGTGTAATCTAATTTTTCTTACGACACAAAGAAGTTCGTTTGAGACGCCCGATATATGGCCAAATAATATAAACCAGTGAATGCTTCTTAAATTCGAATCTACCAATACAATATGATTAAACTAGAATTCTGTCAGCACAAATTTCGTTGCTAGGTGGCATTGAAAGTGTCTTCATTTTTATGTAGAGTAATGCCAAGTGTGTAGACATACGAGAGCGACAATGCAGGCGGTAATGTCTCCGAGGTGACGAGGGCCGACTAAGTGGGGTTTAATTAAATTGTTTCGCACCAGATGGACAAGTTAAATTTTCAGCTAACAGTCGCGGAATCAAATAAAAGTAAATTTTTCAATAGCTAAATAATGAGCATTGTAAGTTATCGAAAGGTTGATCATTTAGGACACGGACTAATTATTTTTAATCCATTGTCCTAGTACCGCTAAATAATAGTGACAAATCATGTGTATGTGGCAATTTCAGCTAAATGCAACTACTGTCGAGCATTTTCGGTTGTCTGGCTAGATTGGAATTTTAATAAGACGTCACGATTTTAATCAAACAACTGTCAGGTTACTATTCATTGTCAAAATAATTTCAGTCAGTGTAGCCTAATGCAAATTCGGCGGTTATAAACAGCAAATAAATTACACTATCAGTTCACTGATTAGCACAATACCTTTTATCATAAAACAGAAATAGGCGGTGTTAACAGATATAGTAAAACTGACAACTTTGCAACTCAATGCGCAGTGCAGTATGCTTTCAGGCGAAAATCGCTCACGCTCAGACGTATTATTAAATCAAACTAGCTAGGCTTTAAATTCTAAATCTAACGACTGCCTAATGCGTTTGTCTAACTTCAGGCATGGCAACCCTATTATTAAATATATCTTTCAATTTCACGTAGTTATTATGTTTTCTGTCAGATGGAATGTATTATTGGTTAAATTTATGGAATTCGTGTTACGCATTAGCTTGCAAACTATAGGAAATTACAAGAATGAACAATAAGACTATTTGGAAAACACGATGAAGACAGAATTTAACTTAATTGAGGCAAACAAAATGTAAACCAAGAAAATGATGACAGACTGCAGAACAGAATCCTACGGGGCAGAGAAATAATAAGTTATACGGTTCTAAACATAGAATAGATACTTGACGCGAATATCAAATTATTTGTTAGAGATAAGCTTCAATAAATTCTCAATTTTTAGGTAGTCAGGTGAATAGAAAAGTGGGCCGGACACCATGACCTTACTAAAAATATATTCTAATGTAGTGTTAACAAAAAAAATGGTGAAAATTAATTTACAACATCACCGAATGTACAATACTTTAAAAAATTAAATATTTTAGCGCGGACATACACAAACGACGGAGGATACCAATTCCATAGAGTGTAGTAAAAAGCATGCACAAATTTATGTTGCATTGTCGTGCGGATTTGGAAGGTTCAATTCATTGATTTATAAAAAAGCCGTCTGACAAGATTCGCTCATAAACAATCGTTGCATGTGCACGAGGCGATAAATATATATACATATATATATATATATATATATATATATATATATATATATATATATATATAAATTAAGTTTTCGAGTTTGAGATAAACAGAAATACTGTTTGATTAAATCAGTCGCACAAGAGAAAAAATACAATTAGCTCATAAAGAGGCGATTAGACCTTCAGTGATAATCGTGAGAAAACTACGACAAACTGACTAACGGGGATCAAGCCGAAATGCATACAGAAAGTATAGAAAATTATAAATGCCGATCTTAAAAAAAAATTTACACACATTTCTCCCGACTGGAAATACTGACTACACTGATTCTATTTAGTACCACATCTTTCGTCGTAAGCAAATAAGTACAACAGTCATAGAAATATTGATTTTTAGACGTAAAAAACACAAAAAGCTTATTATTCTATATAAATTTTGAGAAACATGCTAATAATTTTGCATTAGCGCTTGTGGTCCATCTTATGAACTACTACACTGAAGAAATACAACACAAGTGTTAATTCTGTTACTATAGAAAATCGGTCCACATAAAATTTACACCAAAATTAATACGAGTCCAAAACGATCAAAAAGGAGAAACCAAACGAAGCACAGTTGTCCATGGCACTTGGAAAGACACATGATAATGCCAGTGCACGAACAAATTGTTTTTGCTTTCATAGGTTTGGACAACGTCAAATTATTGCAATAACTTCCAAATAGGGAAGCATGCTCATACACCTAGTCCTAACTAAAAGTGGACAGCGCTTTGTTTACCTTTCACATTTGTTACCGGTAATAACATGTATAATTATAGGTGAACATGCAAACCCGATCTTATTTTGCAAAAAACATGCCAGTATGTGCTCCGACAAGTGTGAATTCAATGATTAAAGCATCTCGTACTATTGAAAAATTAAAAATCCAAATGTCCAATATAAACATTCCATCAAGATTAAACAAACGTTAATTGCACAGGCGGTGATAGCATTTAATTAAATCTAGGTTGCAAGTTTGATATAAGCACCATTCGAATTATGTAAATAAATTTATCATATCAGATTAATTATTGTAAAATGTAAAGACTCTTAATTCAGTAGACTGGTTTTGTATTATTTGTGAACTCTTTACATAATATCCAGAAATTTGTTGAGGACAGGACTCAAACCAGGGCAGGTTTGCTTCAGATACTGTGACCTTGTCCACTGCACCACCCTGTAGCATACTACACACAGATTCCTAAGCAAAAGTGCATAAGTTCGAGCCCTGTTCATGGTAAAATTCTGGACATTACTTGAAATGCTTCCAATAACGACGAAACCGGTCTATAGGATGAATTGCCTTTTATTCATTATAAATGATTTATTTATTCTGAAGTATGTATATATAATGGAATTTACTCGGCAGAGATTAGGCAATAAGTTCGTTAATGGGCTTACTACTAGAGATATTTTAATGTGGGCACAATGATTTCTAGTATTAAATAATTTTAAGGTCGTTAAGTGATACTCTCCATTGGATTCCCGATTTCGGGGAAATTTAGAATTAAATAAAATAGTGTGAATCTGAAATGCTAATCTTAAAGTATAAAATATAATCCAGAGTATATATTAAATTAATTTAGCAGGGCAAAGACTTAGAACTGAGCAATTTTAAACTCGTTTAGAATGAGAATTTGGATAGGCTATTACGAAAAATTTGAAGATGTGGTTTAGAAATAAAATGGCAACATCATAGTTCTGATTATGACTGCTTCAGTGTAAAAAATTCTGCAAAACAATTTTTAACTGCAAGATTGGGCATTTCCAGTTTAATTACACACAGATTCGTTAAGTGATATAATTAAATGAAAATTAAAGGCTTGGGGGCGGTGATAACAATTAATATAATCAAGGTTGCGACCTTGTTATAAACATTTGACCCATTAAGTACATACATCTGTCAGTATAAACTGAAAACGGGTATAGTGTAGAATACGCAATTCATCCAGAAGTCCGGTTTCATACTTATTGGGAACTCATCAGGTACTGGTCAGAATTTGCCGCGGACAGAGCTCAAACCTGGGCACGTCTGCTCCGGAATCTACACTATACAATTCTTAGTTTATTCTGACAAATGGATGTACTTAATGGGTCAGGTGTTTACATCAAGATCGCAACATTGATTATAAGAATTTTTATCACCGCCCGCGCAACATATGTTTGTTTAATTATATAAATTTTCATTTGAGTACAACTGCCCCATGTAGTTTGGTATCTTTTCAATTATGAAAGATTTGGTATGTTTAGTCGAATTTTGTGTCTAAATCGATGCCATATGAACTCTAAACGAAACAAAGAAAAAATACTAACCGAGTTACATTAAATAGTATATTGCTGAATATTGTGTATATAGTGCGACAGTGTGGCTCAAAGGTTAGGGCACCAGATTCCGACGAAGGCGTACCCAGGTTCGAGCCTTGTCCGCGGTAAATTCTGCCTGCTCGTGTTGATTTCCCAATGAGGACGAAAACCGGTCTACTGGATGAATTGCCTTTTCTACACTATACAATTCTTAGTTTATTCTGACAAATTTATGTACTTAATGGGTCAGGTGTTTACATCAAGTTCCTTAAGTGATTCTTTTTAACTAAGTCTTGGAAAAGAAGTTCAACCTGGATTTATGTAAAATTATTGAGTGAGGTTAAGTTTATATTCGTCAGTTCGCTCATTTGCACTGCTTAAACTTCTAAGATATTATATCATAATTATGGCAAAGCATTTGAATTTCATATAAAGTCGAAACGCATCAGTACGTGCGACTGACGGTAGTTTTGCTATGTTGTTCGACATCTGTTTAAATATATATATATATATATATATATATATATATATATATATATATATATATGTATAGTTCTCGTTAAAACCAATACCGATCTTTTAAACATTTAATTTAATAATGTCGCAATTACCGCGAAATGTGATAACTGATATCGATCAAGGCCAGAGTTTATGGATTTACTGGAGTAACAGGGGTTCGGAAGTAGTTATAGTTCTCAATTTTGATGAAATGCAGCATATCTTGAAATCCATTCAGTTGGTACACTCCACTGGCCCGGTATCCAAAATACCATTGCGTTAGTAGTATTTACTAGCATAATATCACATAAACCATTTTGTTACTATACTTTGCAAGCTCACTATATATTATTCATAGTGAATTGGCTTTGAAGTCTCTTTATCGTAGACTTTATATCATTCTAAACGCGTTGCTGCTGCAATATGCATATGCATTAGATTTTATACCGTCCAATTGTCCCACATTTCTTGACCAAATATGTAGTGTGTCTAATGAGTAATACCGGATCGTATTTATGAGTCATCGGCAAGCACGGAATGCACATATACATAATAGTATACTTTTTTCACGCTCACTTTGGCATATCCCTATTATGCTACCTGATCTATTTTTTTAATAAATATACAATTCCTAATTTATGACTGCATATATATATGTTCCCCGTAAAAAAATAATATTTCATCAGCACTAGGTATACCATATTTCATAATACTTGCACATATTTGAGAACTCCCCGAACTTCGGTTGCATAACTATGCCTAGTTTAAAGAAGATTATTGTAATGGAAAGCTGCTTCTCTGTCTTCGTAAACTATAATATTCTTTTTGGGTTATTTTACAAACTGTATATATAGACAATACAATTAAACAATAATTGATTGCGCGGGTGGTGGTAAGTATTCTTTAAATCAAGTTTGCGAGCTTGAAGTAAACACCAATCCCATTTTATTTAACCAGTCGTCGAACAACATACCAAAAATACCACCAGTCGCAACGCACTGACGCGTTTCGACCTTTCATGATCATCATCAGTGTACGACGGCAAAATGACTTGCGAGGATCAAAGAACCTGTTAGTTTGTTCCTTTTCTTTGAGTATAACCACGAATGATCGAAACGTACCAATATTTATAAAATGCGGTGATTATTTATTTCAACGTGAAAATGGTCAAGTAGAATATAGCACTACTTTGCTTCTCATTACCTAAACGTTTATTTTACTAATAGGGTTATCAAGTACCTATATATTTGGATCATGTACATGGAAAGTTGCTGAAGTTATGTAAAACACCAGAAGTAAATAGCCTAGTTCTGGGTTTGAAACAATTTCATATAGGTATTTAGTTTAATCGTCATCCAACAGTATTTATAATAGTCACGATAACGCGTATTGTAAGCCGATAACGCGTCTAATCGTGCAAAAGTCAGTAATTTTTACCAAATATTAAAATTGCATAGAAAAGAGTAGAGATTGATATCTATTTCAAGAATACAAATTTGATTTACAAAACTCTTATCATAACTCGGACAACAAACAGTATTTAAATGTAATTTATTACCTCGTTCACATATTTTAATTAATAATTATCAAAATGTAACTTGACTTATAACTGTGAAAGCCACGATAAGTGTATCAAAAGTACATCGGGTTAGATAAAATTTAAGATGTTAAAAATATGTAAAATTTACTGAATGAATATAGATATATAATAACAATAATAAATATTATTATTATTATTTATTATTATTATTATTATTATTATTATTATTATTATAAAGAGAAAAAATATTTTTATTTTTATTGTTTTAATGATATTTAGTTTTTTATTTGCGAGAGTTGTGTGGATTATTTTAATCTTTTATGCAATTAGTATGGTAAAAATTAGTGTGCTTATTTTCTTTAGAACCAGTAATATAGCTCCTCAGGAAACGCCATGAAGCTTATATTTTTCTTTTATGCGCTGCCCTCAAAATTTTAAAAGAAAATACATAAGGAAATCTCATCAAAATTTAAGCAGCAGATTGTGTGCGAAGGCATATCTCGTCTATATTCATGAAACATGACACGTCGCATTTTAGTGTCAAAATTAGTGCATTCGAAGCCGACTTAAGCGTCAAAATAGTCCTTGCATATGGTACAATTAAAGAAGTCCTAATCTAATTATACAGTCTGAAGTTGGTACTTCAAAAAGAAGTGTTAATTTTTTTTAAATTGCATGTTTGTTCCACTTTCGTGTGTGTTAACCTTGTGTTTGAAGCAGGTTCAACATAGTGCCTATTTTGCGTAGTTTGTACGTGTGTGTGTGTGTGTGTTAATTCGGTATACTTTATTTTCTATGGCTGGGCGGTTGCTTGTCGGAAAAAGATGTGTATGTGTGCTCCCATGAGTCCGACATGAATTAAAATAATCTAAGTTGTGCAAGTGTATAATTCAAAGGTATTTATTTTAAAAAGTGAAATTTGTCACGAAATTACTGGTTATACCTTTCAACTCACTTTACTGCAAGGCTATTCTTCAGAGCATACAAATAATTCACCTATATGCCAAGTGCTTTAAGCATAGATAAAATCATAATATACGCATAATTGTCGGCTCTAAATTCAGCTGTCCGTTTAAGCCTAAAAGTATCTTAATGAATAGTTAAGGATACCTTCAGAAATTTAACGCGTCATCGTGAATTAAGGCTTCAATAAAACAGCTTGCATTTGGGAGAATGCTATAAATTAAATTTTTTAAATTCCATTAAAATTAAAATTTTTCGTGATTATTAGCAGAAAATTTTTCAGCTAGCTTAGCTTCCCATTTCCATTCTTACCTTAAATTTGACGATTGATTGAGTATCCGAAAAATTCGTGCTTTTTGTTATTGTTTATTGCTCAGCGATAATATAGATGGAATTTTTTAGTAGGTGTTGCGCAGCTTGTAATAAATTAGATAAAATATAACCAGAACGATAAACCATAGACAACAAGGAAGCAACGTATGTTCTAATGTGCGCATTGATTTTGTGCTTATTGGCGATTCATCAGTATGAGACGGTATTACGTGATTTACCCACTATCTATTTGGATGAGGAATGTGGGAAAATTGGACGGTACAATCTCCTATACGAATGTGCAAACCTGCAGTAGTGAAGCTAATTTCATATAAAGTATTTGACATTGCGATATCAAAGCCATCTCGCTATATATACAATATATATATACCAAGCCTATAAAGGGTACCATAACTATAGCTGTTGTGTCAGTACCTGATACCACCACTATGATTGCCAAAAGTGTGCATGGTATCAGCAGTTTGTGACTAGTCGATACATAGTACGATAACAATGGAATTTAAGGTATGCCTAATTTTAACTATTTGTTTTAGAATAACAACTACTGCTGATCTCCTGTTAATCAAGCAAATCCATACCTTAAGATATTGTTAAATATCAGTTATCATATTTCGCGGTAATCATGACATCATTCAATTAAATATACAACATGAAGATACCGTTTGTTGCTAAGAATAAATATATCTGCAATTGTGAATTAGCTGTTGCGCATCGAGTAAAAAAATAGTTCAGATATGACCAGAAGAATGAACTGAACGGAATGTATAATCTCACGTTTTAATTCGTTCTTCAAAAAAAGAAGATTTTTGCGCCCACAAGAAATGTTGTTAAGGAAATGTCAGTATTGGGTAATATATATATGAAATAGTACTTCTGCCAATGCTTTAAATCAAGTTTGCGTAATCGATATAAATACAAATGCCATTATATCTAACCAGTCGCACGTGGAAGAAACTACAGGTATTTGTATGTATTGACTCTTGTCAATGCCAGGCAATTTAACATTTTTTCTGCACATACAAGTATCTTACAGTTATATCGAATCCTATGGTATAAAATTTAACTCCCAATTGAAACTTTAATGTATGCAGAAATTATATCTTATTGCTTCAAATCTAAAATTTGCATAATTATTTACGACGATTTTGTAAATATTTGCATCTTCCAGGTTGGATTGCCAATCTTATTTGTAAACATTTGCAAAAGAAAACAAAGCACCATCAGTTACCAGTATTGTATCATTAAAAATAAATGCAGCTCTCACCTGAAAACGCATCACCACGAATTATCGACATTAGTTTAATTTTTTGTGGGGTTCATCAGAAAAATTGGATGATATTACTACAAATCTCAGATTAATTTATCATGTTAGTTTTTAAAATGAAACTGTCGATTTTAACTTGAATTGACATCAAAATGACATCTTGTCACCTTATCGATTTTAAGGAAGAAAGATACAGTGAATGAAAAAAATTCTGTGGCGTATTAACTCCTTCAGTTTCTCTCTTTCAACAACTACTTAGTAATACATATAGTAGCGTTGGGCATGCTAGTCGTGTATTGTTGCAGGTCTGTTAACTTTTTGCCATTACATAATTGCCCAGCCGAAAAGGAAGCACTTATTTTGTATTAAGTTTTAAATGTTACATTTGGTTAGATTTCCATCCGTCATTGATTTGTCTTATAGAAATAATTACAATTTTCATAAAAAAGATTTTAACTAACATTTTCTTAACTGTGTTGCTAATTGAATTGTAACATTAAACTTCGCCTATTAAAGGACATGCTCACCCTTATTTTAATCAAGGCAAAAATTTATTCAGGTTGAGCCTGTTTTCGGTGCTTAGTATCAGGGCAGGCATAACCGAATAGGGTACTGATTGAAAAGTGACAAATATATAAATATATAAAAATTTAGCAGATAAAATCTATGTAAAAATGATTTGCACAGTATGATTATAATATGCAAAACTTTATCCGACCGCATATTGCGAAATTAATTGGACTCTGTTTTGTGTACATGGTTTTTTATCCGAATTCATATTTTCTTGATCAGACTATTACAATTCTCAAATCAGATTATCCCAGTCATACGAAAATTTATCACACAAAATATACAAAATTTCAAATGCAAAAATCAATTTTGCGAGCTTGAATTAAACACCAATCCCATTGGTGTTAACCAGTCGTCGAACAACATAACAAAATACCGCTAGCCGCAACGTACTGACGCATTTCGACCTTCCATGACCATCATCAGAGTACGACGGCAAATTGACTATCGAGGATCAAACCGCATTGAATATATACGTAAATCAAGTTTAAATATATGCGGCTCTCACCTCTAGCAGTCCCGCACACATTGAACGTGCCTGGAAATGTCGGCTGCACAATTTCTATGCAGTCACGGACATTAAATGTTTGCAGCTTTCGCCACATATACATATATAGGCAATACAATTTAACAATAATTGATTGCGCAGGTGGTGGTAACAATGTTTTAAATGAAGTTTGCGAGCTTGAAGTAAACACCAATTCCAATGTATTTAACCAGTCGTCGAAGAATATAACAACGCACTGACGCGTTTCGACATTCCATGACCATCATAAGAGTACGACGACTAACTGACTATCGAGGATCATCACCATCGTTGTAATAGATAGTACGCGTCACGTGTGCCTGTCTGTGTGTGCTTGTGTCATTAAGATCAAATTAACATAAGTTCGAATTTGGTCTTACATCGTTTGTCAACTTATCAATTAACGCGTCAGATAAAAATTCAATCTAATACTTACTGAATCTTGGTCTTTTTAAAATTGAATTGTTACACGTCTTAAAATGTGAAATCAATTATTCAATTAGAGAACCCATTGTTCAGGATGTGACATAATACAAAAAATCTATACGAAATTCAGAGAGTAATTTCAGTAAAAACTATCTCAAATTTAGCCTTAAAATTTTAAACTTAATTTAGAAATAAAGTTTAAATAAAGCGTCATATAAGAGATGACCTAATAAACTAAAGCTCCATTTAATATTTAAGAATCACTGATAAAAACTAACATTAAATTTGAAAACTAATTATTAAACGAAATAAAACAACTAATAAAGTAGTCAACAAATGATGAAATAAATAAAGCATAACCATTTTAATAATTCTTCAAATTGATTATGAAAATGTAAATCTATAAAGTCTTTTATTACCTATACCTAATCAATATACAGTTCTGGCTCCTGCAGACTTTAATGACGACCGTTAGTTAGTGGTGCTGTTTCGTTTATAATATCACATCATGCTTAGAAATGATGAAATACAGGGATAACCAGACGAAATTTATAAAGGAAAAGAAATTTAAAGCGAAAAACTATGTTGTAGTTCTTTTTTATCAAACTTTACTTAGGATTATTATGAGTAGCTTGACGATTGACTTTCATAGCGTTTTGAGAAAATTATTTATCTTTGAAAAAAATTATTGGGTAAATCGACAAGGAGGTAAAATTTCTTACGAAAAAGATATAATATGGTTTTAACTTGGAAAGATGATTAGGAGTAAGCTGGCATAAAGTTGAAAAGATGAATGTGAAGAATTAAATACTGGATTTTCATCATAATTTGTTTCTTGCTTTAGAAATGATAGAGTGTTCTTTGACTAAATGAAGAGGTCAGACTGTATAATAAAATGTATACAAACTTAATTTCGGTATGGTTTTAAAAAAAGATAAATAATGTTCTCAGTGAAAGAATAAAATGTTAGATTAATTAATTAATTGATTAATTAATCAACAATAAAATCCCACATAACGACAATAACTAGTCAGATTACAAAGTAGTGATAACAATATATTAATTCAGTTTAGCGAACTTGATTTAATCACAAAACACCATTTTTTAACGAATTTAATCCACGTTGGTCAGATTGCCGGTGTGTTTTTATTAGGACAAAGGATGGTTGGAATGCGTTTGTGCGTGTGATTGATAAAAAAGTTACTGTTCTGAGACTAGTTAAATAAAATGTTCAAAAACTAGATTTGAGTAAAAGGTTAATGTTGATTAACAAAAATTATGACACTTTTAAATTGATTTTTCATCGAGTTAACCGCTACTTCGAGCTCCTCACCTCGACAACATTGATTATTTTCTAATGTATAGCCAAAGCAGCAGTTTAAAATCTGAAAAATGTCTACCGAATTGCTAATTTAAATGACATAATAATGATATAATACTATTAGTTGGATCAAAGCTGCGAGTTTGATATAAGCACCAAACTCATTATATTTTCACTTGGCTGAATTATCCAAGCATTGCATGCTGAAAAGTGTATATAAAGTAGGATTTGTTTTTATATCGAGCTCGCAAACTTGATTTAAAAAATAAGTTTTGTCACCACCCGCGCAAGCTGTGATTATTTATTTGTGTAAATACATTGCTAGATCATCGGCATAATAAATAAGTATATTTACTGTAGCAAACAAGGGCGCATTTCATACTAAAGCATTGGTCGAATTTAGACCAACTTTACATTTTGTAAAGAGTTCCTGAAAAATACCAGATGTGGCTTATGAGGCAATCACAATCACTTACTTTGAATTTTAAATTTACACACTAGAAGAATATAATCCATTTGGAAAAGACATAATCAAAAAGGAAAATTTGCTAAAAATAAGTGTGATGATGCGGAATAATGGGAAAGAAGAGAGAAGCGAGCGCATTGGATTAATTAGACAGATAAGGGAATACATGTTCATTTAAAACAGAAACGTATACAGAATTTTTGATGTTCATTTAATGGGGATTAGTGATAAATGCAAACGAGCTGTGCATTAAAAGTAGAAATATTTTTTCGGATAATTACAAAGTTCAATTCTAGTCTTCAAAAATGAAAAGTTGTAGGTTTCCTATGATAATAAATAGCCCGAGAACTTTAGACTAAAAACAAAAGAATTTATACTGACATCAAATGAATGAAATATAAAAGTAAATTTTTATCCTTTGAGCGTAAAAAAGAAAGATATGCTTGCTTATATGTTTCAATGTTCTCAATGCCGGCCAATATGATTGATGGATAGAAGTTACCTGAAAAGAATTAGAGCACGTGGCATTAGTTGAAGTCTTAACCGCTTTTCCGGTCACTGCAAAACAACACAAGATTACGATTATTATTATTTCTAAGGCCGATTTACAATGAAGGCAAACATTCAGACATGAAACACTTTGAAATTATTTAAACTATAATTCATTTCGCTTATATTTCAATATATGTGAACTATTAAATATACTTTGAACACTATCGCTTTTACACAGTTCTAAACTTACTCCCATGAAATGTTTGACCGATCTTAGATGACGATGTATAATTCCTTCAGAGTTATGTAAAATGAGAGATACCTATGAAAACTGCTGGTCGCTTCGAGTTAGGACTTAGATATATATTTATAAAACAATTTCATGCTTTATCGAACTTTCCTGGTCGTAAGCGTCAATTGCTGTGACATCGTTAAAAAATGAGTGAGCCTTGTTCAAGATTATTTGTTCTTACAAATATCTATTGCGCAACTAAGTTAAGGTAAATAAGCTTATAATTGACTTTTCAATGGTCATATTCTAGAATTAAAATATATGTAAATGTTTGAAAAAAAATGTAAATTAGTTAAATACTGTATGTGGTAGAGAACTAATATACATGTAATTTTGTATTAGGCATTGCGCACTTAGAAACAATTTAATTCAAATAGGACCAGGTGGATAAACTCAAGTGAACATGATCGATTGGTATAATCTGATGCACATTCGTTTCGTGCTTAGTGGGAAATAATCACTTGGAGACGGGTATTACACCATTTGCCCTCTACATATTTGGGTGAGGAATTGGGGCAAATAGGACGGCATAATCTCCCCTATACGAATGTGTAAACTTGCAGCAGAGGAGTTAAATTCATATAAAGTCTCCGACAATGTGACTTCAAAGACAACCACAAATATATAACATAGGTCGAGCAAGTAAAGGATACCAATAAATACCCATCAAATTAAGAGCCCAATCGCTCAACTCTAGCAGCAATCAGCTGAGCCGTATGTGTAGAAGATCAGCTGGACTGCTCTTATCTGAATCGTCGAGGGTTCCATTCATGCAGGTAGTAATGCTGGCATCTAGGGAAAATTGCCAAACAATGATAGAATCATGGCCAAAGTGATGAATTAATTAATTTTGCCAAAAGCACATTTACAATGAGTTGAAGTCCTAATTTTGAATGCGACTGTGCACTAATATACACTAACTAATTAAAAACATAATCAGTTGACGAACAAAGAATATGTTTTTGACTGATTTCAGCTCTTTCCAGCCAATAATACAAAAATAATATGCGTTTCGTATAGTTTGAATACAATTTTCATAAAAACCGAGGTCGTCCAGGACATTTTGCGATTGGATATTTGAATTATTGATGCATAAATAACAATTTAGTGGGACGAAAATCTCTCTGTGAGTCGGCGAAAGTAAATTTATTTTTCAATAATTTTTGTTTGATCATAATGAAATATTTCGAACAACCTTAATAATACTAAACTAAAACTACACATATCGTATACATTGTGTTCCGAAAGGGATTATATTGTGCATTTAAAATTATTATGTTCCTCGGAATCGACGACTGGTTAAATACCATGGGATTGGTGTTTACTTCAAGCTCGAAACTTGATTTAAAAAATTGTTACCACCACTCTCGCAATCAATTATTGTTAAATTGTATTGCCTATATATGTATATGTGGCTAAAGCTGCAAACAGTTAATGTTCGTGACTGCATAGAAATTGTGCAGCCGGCATTTCCAGTCAAGTTTAATGTATGCGAGACTGCTAGACGTGAGAGCCCCATATCTAAATTAGATTTCCATATATATGCAATGTAGTTTGATCCTCGATAGTCAGTTTGCCGTCGTACTCTGATGATGATGATGGAAAGTCGAAACTCGTCATTACGTGTGACTGGCGGTAGTTTTGTTATGTTGTCCGACGACTGGTTAAATACAATGGGGTTGGTGTTTACTTTAAGCTCGCAAAATTGATTTAAAGAATTTTTGCCACCACCCGCGCAATCAATTAATGTTTAGTCGAAGATTATATTTCGTATATTTGAACTGTCTAAAAATTCCTCCGCCCCATTTCGTGAAGTGTGGATAAGTTAGTCGTGCTAATTATTTTTACTGGTATGACTACTAGGGATCAATACTTGTTTATATATATATATATATATATATATATATATATATATATATATATATATATATGTATATGGTGTGTACATTTACATTTATGCTGAACAAGTACATTTATGACATAGTATTTTTCTCAGAAATAAATTTAGATCTTTTATTTCCAATAATTTTTAGGAAGTAAAACAAATTCCAGACTCATTTATTTATCCATCGGAAAACTTATTTAAAAATTAATTATCCCTACTTTCGCACTTATTAGAAAATTAACAAAATAAGAGTGTCTTCGATTATGAGATTATATATTTGGAATACGTTTTCTAGAATTTGAATTTGAATAGCAACACAAGTGTATTTCAACTAATTTTTCACATTATCATGACAGAACAATTAAAATATCGAGTTTAAATTTTTATTGAATTATGTGAGAAATTAAATATACGGTGAATTTTCATGTTCAGTTTGGCGTACTCATAAAAAGGCAATATTAAATGTAAAATAAATTTGTGCGCTAAGTTATATATTTCAATCGCCGATAATAATTTATTCACGTAATCAATCTTTCAACCAAATAAAAACATTACTGTAAGAAATGAATAATAGTTTTTACATAAAAGCCGCAGGCATAGAGGAAATACTTCTTTAAGTTGAATTCCTATTGATAAAAGTGTCTGCAAATATATACACAGGAAATGCTAGTTAGTTTATAATCTTAAATAATTATCTGAATTAATTAGAAGCATATCGCTTATTAAGAATTGTGTGCGTTTTCAAATATATTTAGTTCTTCGTTTTCGCATATTTATCGTAGGTTGCTTGAGATTATGATCTCTGTCGTATCCTTAGATAGCCACGAGTTTTTGTGACGCTTATTAGTTGCTATAGTTATTAATTAGTTTGATGATAACATAGTCTAATGCACATTCCATAAATTTCTCAGTCAGCCACATCGTTCTACAATCATTTCTTGCTCCCTCTTACAAGCACATCATCATAGGTGGTTGAAAACTCGCACAAAACTCATCAAGTAACCCAGCCCAAGTGAACCGATTCTTAGGCACATCCCTTTTTATAATCCACATAGTAATCAATTATTACATTTATTATTAACAACTAAACAATTATAGTATTATTTATCCATAAAAGATATATATATATATATATATATATATATATATATATATATATATATATATATATGCATACAGCAACAGAAATTTATCATTAAATACAGATGTATCAATTTACTAGTTTGCTAAAATTGCCGGATTAAAAAACTTATTAAGTCAATTAAACAATCATTCTCAGAATGGTTATTTGCTTAAATAAATATTGTTATGGTTACTATTAAATATTGTTCTGTTATTTTCGATACATACACATATATGCCAAATGTCCTTCTCATAGATACTCATAGATTCTAAGCTAATAATGCAAAATAATAAATGATCAAATACCAGAATCAAAAATTTCTCTAATTTTTAAAAAATTGCTTTCCATAGGCAGTGAGCGACCTAGTGCATAACTGAACTCCCATCATTCCAATTTCAAAACCATAAACTCAAAGATATGTTACAAATTAGTTTAAACAGGGCCAAAAGGCCAAACCAAAATCAGCATGATCGAAAGATATAATCTCATATAAATATGGTTTTCGTCCATACTGGCGTGCCGTCAGTAGAAACCGGCAGAATATCCCATAACCACTCTATATTTGATCAACAAACATGGGACACTTGGATGGTACCATCGCCTACATGCATGTGTACTTAAGCAGTAATAGAATTAATATCAAATAATGTTCTCGACAATGCAGCTTCAAAAGCAACACTGGGGAGCAGGTACAGTTAATCTATCCCACAGTTCTTCATGAAATCTGTAGTGGAAATTTTACGTGATACTGGTCCCTATTTGATTTGTTGCCACTAAGCATGAAACCCATGTTTCTTTCATGCCGACTTTTGTATATACGTCTAATTCTATTTAACCCAATTTGTTACTAGGGTCGCCAAACCAAATATATAATTGCGTATATATTAGTTTTCTGTTACAAATATTTATGACTATTACACCAATGTTAATCGATAGGCAAATTAAATTCAACTATTAAAATAAGGTTAAATATATTGTTTTACGATGTGTTACTAATTACTGGAATATTATGCTCAAATGACGATATATGCTTCATCGATATGATTATATTTTGAGGTAATTTTTCGTCAATATGTTATTGAATGACAGAATAACTAGTATATGTACCACGTTATTCTTTTATAATAATGATATTAATAGTTGAAATTTCTATTAAAGTTTGTGAGAAACTAAATATTTGGCGAATTGTCTTGTTCAGTTTCGCAGGCAAGAAAATTATGCGCCGAATATGCCATGTACTATAATATTTTTATTTTTAAATGTAATACACATTTTTGCGCAAAGTAAGTTAATACGGCCGCTTATTATTGGTTATTCACCAGCAAAGTAAAAATATTATTACAATCATTTGTGTACTAGTTTTATCTTACAAGCTGCTAAAGTATATCATGTATAAAGGAAAGACTTATTTAAGATGACTTCCTATTGTTCAAAAATATGTCTGCGACTATTCACTCAGGAAATGCTAGTTAGTTAATTATCATAAATAATTAACTGGATTAATTAGTTGCGAATCGCTTTTTGAGGATTCTCTGTTTCTTCAAAATTTTTTAGTTTTCGATTTTGCATAATTATTATAGGATAATTGAGTTATCCATTGATAGCCACGAGTACTTGTGACACTTTTTGTTTACCGTATTTATAAGTTAAAAGGTTGATGATCTTTCCCAATGCACATAGTCAAGAAGAATGTCCCAGTATACTACCGTATATTACAAAATCAAGCACATTTTTCCACTTGATTCTTTCTTCGTAGTTTGATCCAAATCTCTAGTTGCACACAGTTCTCATCCAACAAAGAGAGATGTTAATTCAATACTGTAAATCTTTCAAAATTGGAACACGACGTCCACCGCCACTGAATTTTAATGCAGATAAATTAATATTATGTACTTTAGACATCAATGGGTTGAGAATGTCGTGTTGCCATGTTGAGGGTTTCGTCAGTATTAAATAAACATCAACCCTGTTCTATTGGACAAAATCTCTTAATCATTAACATAAAACACAAGAAGCCGTAGATCTATCTTACCATAAGGTTAAATCAGCTTGCTTGGAAACCATGCTGATGATCGAGTCAAGAATGCTAGAAATTTCTTGAAATAGCAAATTCGTTGACGTTGTTCCTCCATTTTTCGGCCAAACCAGTAGATTTAATTTCATACAAAAGTGTATGAACGTTATGGATTTGAAATTTTTAAGTAACACATTATCTCTATAATGTATAAGAATTCTGTTATTATTAAATATGGATTCATTAATGGATGAGAATACCCGATACGGCAGAAACCGATCAATCGATAGGTTTCAGTTGTTTAAATATGCAATGTATAGATTATATATATATATGCATATATATGTATATACACGTATATATCTATATATATATATATATATATATATATATATATATATCGTATCAAGGACAATCCCTGGCTATTGATAATGTTCAATTAAGACGAAAACGGACAAGTAGATGAATTTAAATTGTTGTCTTGCACAATGTTTAGTTTACTCAACTTTACACACACATACAAACCCATATATATATATATATATATATATATATATATATATATATATATAATTGAAATTTAAATTTAAATTATGTATAGTTTTCAATAAAACTGAACATTGCTGAGGTAGCAAAAGCAATCTATTAAGTCGATCAATTTATTCCTTTAGGGGTTAAGGTAAATTATTTACTATAATCATTTGAGAATAGAGCTCGAATTGGAGCGCATGTGCTTCTAAATTTATCACTCATGAAACTGTTCTACATCTAACTCATATTATATACATCATATCATATGGCAACTTAAGTTTTGATTAGCTTTTCGCTCAGTTGGTACCTCATTGATTTGTCTTGAAACCAGAAGTTCTGACCAGCCACGCTCAGACAATCATTAAAAAATTGGTATCTTGAAACCTGGGAAAGTTATGCTGAAATGAATTTTTTGGCAAAATTTTGATTTTATGTTTGTTGTCAGTACAAATTGCAAAGTGCACAAAATAGCGAAGGAAATTTATTAAGCAGATACGTTTCGTCTTTTTTGGGAACTCATCAAGAAATTTTCACAATTTCTGTGATCGGAGAACGAGCAGATTCCCAGTTGCTACGGGATTTGCAACTCGTCCACTGTGTTAGCCAAGCCATAGAATAAATGCGATTTTCAATTATTTGCCAACTTACGCTTCTTTGAGGTGGAGTCCATTTGGTTTCGCTACAAACCGATTGTACAAACTGGTGACCCTCCATTTCCATTTATATAAGAGACACGATTTAAAGTGAAGAAAAGCTATTGCGTTGAAGTTTACATAATAAAATTCTATTATTTATATGTTTTTATTATGGCATCCTACCATTAAAATTTAAATTCAATTTCTTTTCCCAATGTGGCATGTTGCCTGTTCTATAAAAACTGGTCTGGGTTGGTCAGATGACAATTTAAGTTAAAAGCGTTGACAAGATGGCTTCACCTAAACGAAAGACAGACCAAAAATTATTAGTTTGTAAAAAATAAAAATTGCATGTTCTGCGCGGAATTGGTGGCGCAGTGGATAAATTGGAAGAATCTGAAGCAAATATGCCACGGTTCAAGCTCCGGTCGGGGCAAATTCGGCAACTATATTTCAGGGCCCAATAAGGACGAATTCGATATATTTAATAAATTTAATTTGCAAGCATATGCAATATTTACATAATAATAAAGTTATGTATTTAAACAAATATTACCATTATATTTTCAAGTTAAAATCACCGTCCAAGTTCTCCTGCTGGCTATTCTTTAAATAATGATCGGGGGCAGCTTTTAGCAACTTTTGGTTCAAAACAATGACAAATAGGCTCCAACTATAAAACTCTGTCGAATAAATTTTAGTTGGTATGCAACTGAAAATTGCATGTTGCATACTGCTTTGACGACACAGAGTATGCACAGAACGACTCCGATTGTAATATGATCTGGTTCGAGCCTCGATCACCGCAGTTCTCCCGTATACACGAGGAGCGGCTAATAAGGATGAAAACCGTGATTTTAAACGAATTGCATACGCTTCCGTATACAATGTTTAGTTTATACAGACAACATATATGTATAGGCATATGTAGTACTGATGTTAAAAAAGGTATCAACTTTGAGCATCTTAACATAGTAAAAAGGCTGTATAATTAGGATACTCAAAACAGGCTTACATTTTTACCAAATATCCCAGAAAATGAAAAAACAGTTTTGTAAATATTTTCGTTCAGCAACATTATTCTACTCCGAACCAATATTGCATTATCTTCACTTTAATCCTAATGCACATAACCCTTATTTGCGAAAAATGAACATATGTGGAATTTTGCCTCAGTTTTGTATTTAAAACCTCAGTAAAACTATTGTTACCATCACATTTTTCCGAGTGTAAAAAACCACAATAAAATATAGCAACAATTGATTTTTAGATAGATTAAACTTGGGCCGAACAAGTTTTAATGCTCATAGGTTTAAATAAAGAATGCAATTGTCAGCAAATACTTTTTTTTTTAATGTGACTATATGAAAGCGGCCCTAATGATAATTCGGAAAATATACTTTTTAAATTTCAACTATTTGAAAGTTTTAATATAGTAGTAATACAGAATCTTTAAACATTAAATTTATTGAAACTAAAAGCGAAAATTATTTTAACAGTTAAAATGACAATACGGAATAAATTTTATAACGCTATAACATTATTATTATAATTAGAATATTCCTTTTAAAGAATTTCAGTTTTGAATCCTATTGCTCGACATGTCAATTTCAATCGGAAAAATGTCTACATTGAAATGACTGGTGTTTTAGTCCTTTGTTGTTTCTACATAATATAACAAAGTAAAAATCGTTCGCATGATGATTAATAAACGTAATTTTGCATTTTCAACTAATTTTAATAGAAGTGATCGATGCGTAAGATAAAGACGCATTTACGTACGTTTTAGTTCAACAGAAAACTAGATTTTTGGCCTGAGAGCTATTTTATGGTTTCTCAGAGAATTTTGGACATAATTTTGAAATATTTTTGTCAGGGAGCTGATACATATTGTAATATTTAATGAGTATCTATTAACAAATTGGAGACATTGGATGCAAACGCCCTGTTGGGTATAAAAAGTAGACATTGCATGTCGTGCTACATGATGCTTTCAGTACCTATTTACAAGTTGCTTAACATAGGACCAGAAGGGTTTATCCAAGCCAGCATGAATAAAGAGAATAATCTCATTTACTTTAGCGTAATGTGCATATCGACCACACATGAGTAAGAGTCATCACTACGCACCAGACTCACTTTATATTTGGTCAATATATATGTGATTAATGGACAATTAAAGATCCTATTCGTATGTTTACTCAAGCAGTAATAGAGATAACATCATACTGATCTACTATAGTCAGGGTTGCGAAATTGATATAAATACCTGACCAATTAAGTACTCCCATTTTGTCAGTATAAACTTATTGTATACACTTATACAATACCTAGTATATATATATATATATATTATATGAATATATATGTATATATATATATATATCAAGTTCCAACTTGATTATAGTAAATGTATCACTCCTCGCAACTAATATTAGTTTAATCATAAAATCTGAAATTGAAATATATATATATATATATATATATATATATATATATACGATCAACTACTATTGATTAAAACTCATTTGTAGGCCTCGATCGAGATCGGATATACATTTTTCATAGTAAATGAATTTTATCCGATATTCTATTACAGTTTCAGTTAGAGAAATATATAAAGCCACACTCTGTTTGCTTCTCTAATTCAATATATATATATATATATATATATATATATATATATATATATATATATATATTGACACCTAAAATTATCCCCCGCTGGTCTACTCCAAAATTTAAAGTCAAGACTTTGTATAAAGAACTTGATTACTATTTAAAATTATACTTAATTTACAATGATGACAATTTGATTCAACTTTTCAAAATTACGTCGAAATTCTTACAAAAAATATACTCAATAAATAACGTCAAACTACAAATGGTTCACCTGATCTCTGTTAATGATCAACATGGTAAGTTCCAGTCGTTTTGTTCGTTGCATATATTTCGGCTGCCGCTGCCGTCATTCATATTCATTTCAACGTTTATTACAAGTTTTAAATAAGGAAACCAATGAAGCAAGTGCGATATTTCTGTATAATTAAGGTTGATCTTTCACTAGATGCGTGTCACGTGTATATATAAATAAATTATATATATATATATATATATATATATATATATATATATATATATATCGATAACTGTCATTTTCATCCAATTAAGAGAAACCAGGTTGATTGAATATGAGTTTACAATTTAAATGCGTTAGACAATTTATTTTATACACACCATGTGAAAATGACGTAACATAGGTCGTCCACACATTTCTGGGTGAGAAGAAAACAATAAATAGGAAAAACTCATCATAACCACATGCCACTTTAAGTGATAATGTTAGAAATCAGAGTCAGCTATTCACATGTAAAATTTCGCTCAAACCACTCTGGTTGTACACAAGATTGGCTTGTTTAAAAACAGATGTTGTCATAGCATTGAATAGGCGCATTTCATTCATGTACATGCATGTGCGTATAAATATAATTAATACACGTTTAAATCCCTTTAAATGTATCTACAGTGAATTTACCCTTAGCACGCGTCATTCTGCCGAGCTACAATACTGCATGAACTTGTACTAGTCAGTGTAGTTGCTTTGAAGAAAACCAACTGGAGTAGCAAATGCACACAGAACTCTACAAGAAGCTCAACTTAAACACGCCTGCATTCGTGTGAACAAGTATGTAAGTAGCTTAGGCAAACGATAAAAGTGAACCATCGCATTTGTTTTCGCGGATTGTCGCTTTGCACTATCCGTTTCGCAAGGATCCGATTGATCCTCGTTTCCAATCGCGCATCGAATTTGTCTTCCTATAGGCTTGGTGCGGATTCGTCCCTTTCATCCGAAGGCCACAACACTGGAAATGAGTTGCGATCTATTCTCCGTTGACTGGCAACGTTTCGGTATGGTTGTTCCCGTACCATCCACAGGTATCTAATCACACAAACACAATAGAATTCTCGTAATAGCCGATTTAAGCAATTGTGGTAACCTCGGTTCGAAACAAATCTATTTTAAAGTTTTTGATTCTAAAAAATGGTTTAAAAACATCGCTGAGTCAAAAAAATTAAAATATGAATAGAATTGTTTCGGAACGAGGCTACCTTATTTTCTTAGACCTTCTATTGTGAGAATTTTACAGTGTATGTGTGATTAGAGGCCTGAGGATGGTATGGGTAAGAACATATTCAAACGTTACCAGTGAACGAAGATTAGGTCGGACCTCATTTCCAGTGGTCAGTATGAACGATGTTGAAACCTTCGGAAGGAAGGGACGAATCCGCACACAGCCTACACGAAGACAAAATCGATGCGTATTTGGAAATGGGGATCAATCCGATCTTTACTAAACTGATAGTGCAAAGTGACAACCCCCGAGCGAAAATCGCGCAGATTCAACATATGAAGCTCACACTTCGCAAACATTCAAAGGAAACGAAAAGTTTTTGCTAAAAAA
Organism: Eudiplozoon nipponicum; assembly: GCA_029291075.1. Lineage (NCBI taxonomy): Eukaryota > Metazoa > Platyhelminthes > Monogenea > Mazocraeidea > Diplozoidae > Eudiplozoon > Eudiplozoon nipponicum. The sequence continues at coordinate 24,855 of JAQBSW010002896.1, forward strand.
TTACATAAATCACAAAAATGTATCCATATATTTAACCTAATCAAATGAGCACTAATAAAGTCTAATGTTACACTAAAAGTATCGATCTAAAAATAATTAGATTAAATGTGTCTTTAAGAATGGCCGATATAAAATGTAACTATAGGAGGCTGTTCCACACACACAAACGCAGACAAACACACACAAACATACACACACACATATAGATGATTTAAAACCTTAATTTATTCATATATAAATATATCTCAGATTTATGGTACGGTTTTGGTTATATATGCTGTCAGAATAAACTAAATATTCATTAGAAATCAATATTATTTCCAAAATTTGATCGATGTCGTTCGTATTGTGAACACGTCAATAAACTAAACATTCACAGTTTGCGAGGGTGGTGGTCGCGTTGCTGCCTACTTTGATCATAAATAGAGTACGACACACACTGCACGGCGAGGAGCTAACCGCAATGCATACAAGCGGAAAGCAAAATTAGATAAGTGGCTCTCACCTCTAGTAGTCTCGCATAAATTGTATCCGACTGAAATTTGTGTCTGCACAATTTCTATGCAGTCATGAGGATTAAATTTTTGCATAATTCGCCATATGCATATAGATAATACAATTTAACAATCGATTCTTGCGTTTGTCGTGGTAATTGAAATAAACACTAATCTTACTGTATTTACCTAATTCTCTGGTTGCATTCTGATTATTTTGCATCCGCTGTATTCTTATATATATATATATATATATATATATATATATATATATATATATATATATATATATATATATATATATATAGTTGTAATACAAGTAAACTGACGGTAGTTTTGCTAAGTTGTTTGAAGACTAGTTTAATCCAATTGGATTTTTATTTACTTCATTCTCGATAACTTAATTTAAAGGTGTATTGCCACCATCCGCACAATGAATTATAGTTAAATTGTATTGCCTATATATGTGTGTGTGGTAAAATCTGTAAAAGGTTAATCTGCTAGACATCATATAAATTGTACTGTCGACATATCTTGTCATTTTATTGTATGTTAGACTATTAGAATTGAGATCCGCATATCAAATATTACTTTCCATATATACGTATTGTGGGTTGATCATCGCTAGTCAGTTTGCCATCGTACTCTGATGATAATCATGGAAGGTCGAAACGCGTCAGTGTGTGCGAATGGCGGTAGTTTTGCTATGTTGGTGCTTACTTCAAGCTCGCAAACTTGATTTAAAGAATTGTTACCACCACCCGCGCAATCGATTATTGTTTAATTGCTTTAAGTTTGTTTATTACTTGCCAGAAATTGCTGAGACCAAATCAGATTTTCTTCTTAGATTTGCACTCACCGATAACAAAAATTCATGGAACGTAGATGTGACAATTGACAACATTGGTCTCATAGGAGTAACATAAGTAAATGTATTTAGTACATGTGGTACATCGATATTTTTCTTATGCTTAGAAGCAGGACATAATCACGAGCATTGCTTCAAAGTTTCAACAAAGCGCATAAGAATATCAGTTTTACGTCAGAGAACGAGAATGTTGATTGTCGGCCTGTTTTATATGTACTGGTAAAGGAAGATACGCATGGTAAATTAAATATTACAGCAGTTTCGTGATTTTTTAATATACATAATCAACAGTTCGCGGTTATGCTTCAAGAATTGACAGCCTGGTTAGTCTTGAATCAAAAGACAAAGAACATGCTAAAGCACTGAGCGATTTAATGTCGAATTGGTATCCTAGACAATTAATTGAGTCAATTATTAATAGGAAAAGTCAAAAAGAAACAGACGTATTACGAGTCAGAAAAGAAAGCAGTTTACCTGAAAATCCCCTTTAAGGGAGATCCAGTTTCACGAATAGCACAAAAGAAATTTAAAGCCTCATTAACAGGCACATTTAATGCAGCTAAACTACGAGTGTAATTTAGTGTAACACATTTGCCTATACCATAAATCAAATCGAAACAGCCGTTAATGTCTGTTGTGTCCACCTATGTTTGATGTTCCACGAACTTGGATGTCGTTTGTATTTATTATTAACGTGTCGTCTAGACGAGCCTTAATTATGCCTAACTCGTCCGTTAAATTCTTCATTTGAGACACCAGTGCCTGAATCAACGTTTCGACCCCATCAGAAGACATATTTAATTGTGCCATAAATGCTTTATTTTACACAATTATATATAGAATTTTGCACGCACAACAATAATCTATTTAATAAAACAAATTTACACATTAATTAATATATGTTCACATCAGCTCAACGTCTGCTTTTCTCATTGTACTGCCTGCTTACTTCTTATCCGGGCGCTTCTGCGAGGAATTTCTGTTGAAATAATGTCTGCCCTAGATAAGACATTTTGCTCATTATTTGTCTTAAAGGTGGCTATTGCCACAATGTCGACATCAAATATTATACACCAATATGCATGCGCAAGTTGTCGATCAACTTAAATAGGCAGATCGACCAGACGGTTAATTACCCTTGTTTCAAATCAAGTAGTGAATACACGTTTGCAATTGCGCAACACATCATTGAAACATCGCCCGTATGTTCCCCAGACGTAGCATTTAAAATAAGTAGTAAATGCAATAACAAAAGAGAGCTAGCCACATAAGAAGCCTTATGGATAAACAAATTGCAGCCGGATTTATGCAAACAGAAGAAGCATTTTCAGGCATTGAGCTTGAACTGGAGGTGTCGCACGCAATTGACAGCTTTCCATTTTACATACTCTCCCCATGTTTACATTTTTCAATTTTGTTATGCCTTTCAAGCTTATATATAAAGAGATGTTGATTTGTAGATTCTTGAGAAGAATATGAGAAAGAACCGGTTCTTGTATGTGATAAAATTTCGTTTTACTTTTGCACATGGAAAGTATTAAATGAATTATATTATTTTAAAGAGAAAATTTCTTTAATCTTGTAGACCAGTCTTGCTCTAAAACTAGGCTTCCTCAGCGGTTGCGAAACATTGTTGCGTCCGTGATTAAAAACACGGACGCGTTTGATGCAGAGTAACCGCACTCGCCTTTTATTTCTAAGAAGCCGCAACTTCCACGATTTTAAAGTTCAGAATATATATATATGATATATATATATATATATATATATATATATATATATATATATATATATGAAAACACAACTAATACCATAGTGGAAATTTGCCATTTATTTCTAAAATACTCGGCTAAACTTTACAATCTTTAATTAATATACATCCTTGGTTTTCCTTTGATTTTGGGGTTGACAGCTAGAATAGTTTTTCGTTTAACTCCTATTTATTTTTTGACTTTATTTGTAAGTGCATGGCGTATATGCGTATGTGTGTGTGTATGCCTGTTTTCGTTTAGGAGACATTCTCATTGTATTGCAGAGTGATGTTTGAGATCTGGTCATTCTTGTATTGATGGATAGAGTTTTGATCCAGTGTTACCTTTGTGTTAAACGAACCATGTTTTACCAATTGAGAAAAATGTCAATTCGGTGAAACTTTTGAATGTTTAAGCCGGGTGCTTATTCATTTATATAAAAGGTTCTTATAATAAAACAATTTTTTTGTATTTCCTCCCTTTCAGATATATGCTCTGAAGTATATGATATTCCTGACGATACCAAGACTTTTTTAATCAATTTGTGCGGTAAATGTTACTGAATTCTGTTGACCAACTTTGTGTGTCTAATTTCTATGCTACCATACATAAATAAGAATATGTGGACTATGAATTATCTGGAAAGAATCGGTAATTGATCTTTGGCATCCAACCTCATGATTCTCTGTGTGCTAAATGTGATATTAACAGTAGCACTAGTAAAATTCTCCTTAGTGATTCGGTTTAACCACCATGTAATTTATATATATATATATATATATATATATATATATATATATATATGAATACTTTCGCAAAAATAAAAACAAGTTAGAGATCTATTTTATCTATTTACAGGTGGTTAAAACTTCATTCTGTTCACCAACAGTTACATGGAAATATTTTTTTCATATGGATAACAAACCCATACAAAATTTTGATTTACAGTTGACTCGAAGTATCGTTAGCTCGAGGTATTATCGGTGTCTCTTTAAATGAATCGTTCATAATATTTAGACGAACAGACATAGGAAAAGAAAAATATGCTGCACAGTAATGGAAATAAGAAAAATGAAATTGAAAATTTGATCGACCAAATCTATGGATGTTTTGGCTAATTTACAAGGAAATTATTAACCAGGTTGTGAATAAGATTTTCAAATTACTGTTGTCAGGTATATTAATGATATAGGTAGGTATTTTAGTCGTTATATACTTTAGCCAACCGTTAGTTTGATACACGAAGTTAACCAAATGTAAATCTAATTATTGGGATAGTTTAACCTTTATATCAAAGGAAGTTCTTTCTTGGCTCAAAAGTTAAATCAACTTAACTTGCCGAAATTTAAGCCGTAAATGCTAATTTGATAGCGTTATTTTCCTAGCTTTTCTTGTTTTATTGCAAATGTGGTGATGTTGGGTTAGAGTTGTAATTCATGTTAAAGTATATAGACCTTGCTTACTTTTAATGTTTAAATTGATACGTACACCTGATGCGATACTCGATTGAAAAAATCAATAGATTTACACAAAAGTATGTCAAATTTATTGGCTTTAAATTCAATAAATCGTCTAATTAAGCACATGATTATCGAAGATGTTTGTGTCAGTACCAATGAAATTTTTAAAACTTTTGTATTATACTTACTTCTATGATGCATGCTTAAAATTCAAATTCTTCCACTTTTAGATTCTCAACTGAAATATGCCACCGGATATGTGATCCACAATGAAACTTACCTCATGAAATATGTTTAACTAATATGCGATGCTGTTATATGCTTATTGAAACTTTTCCAACATACATTGAGATGTACGTGTATCTGCTCATATTGGATATATTGTCAACGAGAGTATTATCCTTTTAGTGGCAACGTGTAAACTTTAGTTGAGAATAAAGCGCTGCATCATGAGTTGCGATGATATGACATAGATAGTCACTTCTTTGGAGGAAAACATCAAGTTAAATTACGTAGATCCTCAATAAAAGTATATAATAAAGTATATAAAATTATATATACCATAAACTGTGCTGCAATCCATTCAGTTTACTTGATAATTCTAAATTCTAAACTAAAGTATATGCACAACAGAATGTTGAAAATTTCAGAAATAAAGTTTTCATTCGCAATATTTTATCTACATCTGATTGAATAATACCTAAATTCGTTATTATGTGGAATAAAATTTACGTTTTCAGCGATTTAACAAATTTGTTTAATAAGCAAATTCACGGCATGTAAAACACTTGGCATTGTAATGTGTAAGGTTCGTCGACATATTACACATTGTAATGATGGAAGATCATTTCAGTATGACTCGCGAAATTCTGTGTTTAAAAGTGGCAAATACCTTATGTTGTGACTGATCAAACGTAGCCGGATATATTCATGATTTCATGGACAGCAGTTGGATGCAAATTACTCAGCTAGTTTTAACACATTTTGCCATAATAGATATTCATTTTCTCAGGTCCGATAGTGCTCTAATATTGATACCGGTTCATATGTGTATAATGGAATCGGAAATAAAGACTGTCACTAAGAAATGGGCACATACTGACAAATGCAAATCGTTAGTTGCCGAGGGGACGAGTATGGGTGCGATAGCACATGTCCTAAGATATATACGAATAATAGCCATTTGATCAGCATCAAAGTTTGCCTTAGCAAACTGCGTTATATGTCTTTAACCAGTCGTCGAACAACATAACAAAACTACCGCCAACCGCAACGCACTGACGCGTGTCGACCTTCCATGATCATCATCAGAGCACGACGGCAAACTGACTATCGAGGATCAAACCGATAGTCAGTTTGCCGTCGTACTCTGATGATGATCATGGAAGGTCGAAACGCGTCAGTGCATTGCAGATGGCGGTAGTTTTGTAATGTTGTTCGACGAAAGGTTAAATACAATGGTATTGGTGTTTACTTCAAGCTCGCAAGCTTGATTTAAAGTACTATTACCACCATCCGCGCAATCAATTATTGTTAAATTGTATTTGCGTTATGTATTCAATAATTTAACATCTAATTTGCATAACTTGGTTAAATACAACATTTGCGGAGAATAATATATATACAAGTATGTATTAGGTTTTGCGAACCATAGTAACAAATTAGTTCAGTTGTGACCAGAAGGATAAACCAAAGGCAGCATGAACGGAAAGTATAATCTCATGCAAATTCGTTTCGTGCTTACTGGCGACTCATCAGTAGGAGCCGGTATTACGCCCTTAAACCACTATATATTTTGGTGAGGATTGTGGGATAATACGACTGTGCAATCTCCAAAACGAATGTGTAAACCTGCACATTCCTCACACAAATATATAGTAGGTAAAGGGCGTAATACCGGCTCCTATTGATGAGTCGCCAGTAAGCACGGAAGGAATGTGCATGAAAAAAAAAAAAAAAAAAAAAAAAAAAAAAAAAAAAAAAAAAAAAAAAAAAAAAAAAAAAAAAAAAAAAAAAAAAAAAAAAAAAAAAAAAAAAAAAAAAAAAAGTATCATCTCATGCTCATCAGTTGGAGCCGGTATTACGCCCTTTAACCACTATATATTTGTTGTTTGTCTCTAGCTTGCAATTTATGTTATCGCCATCCATACAATCCACGGTTGTTTAATCGAGTTAGACCCGATGGATCAATGCTTGTTGGTAATTTCCTTTTTGGTATGATTTTCGTGCTTTAATAACTTTGGCGTTTAGGTATCTGTAAGCAATCATTCCCTAATCAAGGAGTTTATTTATCTTATTCTTCTAATTTTGATCATATACAATGTCCTAATTCTATAATTGATCATTTTAATCATCATATTTTTGCAACTCGGCTGCTTCTCTTTTTATCTGACGTGCAATCAATAATTGCTTACCTAAATAAATTATATGAATACAAAAAATCTGTGAAAAATTCGCCTGTATTTTCGGAAAATTGTCTATTCGTTTGCATATCGTTTTTAGTTGCGTGAAAAGAGTGTAGCTGAAGATTAGTGTAAATGCCACTAATAGAAGGGGATGCTAAAACTCAGCAATTCAATTGATAATTAAAAGAACATTGGTTGCGCGGCCGTGGTAACAATTACCATAATCAAGGTTGCGATCTTGATATGAACACCTGTCCCTTTATGTACGTACATTTTCAGTTTAAACTAAGTATTATATATTGTTGAAAAGGCAATTCATTCAGTAGACCGGTTTAGTTCTCGTCGGGAACTTATCATATACTGTTCAGAATTTGCCGCGGACAGGGCTCGAACCTGAGCACGTTTGCTTCGGAATCTGGTGCTCTAACCACTGAGCCACCCTATCGCACACTACAACACACACAATTTTCAATCATATAATAACTAATATTTCATGGTTAGCCTTTAAGTAGAACTCATGTGGCATACTATTAGACCCAAAGTTCAATTCAATTGATAGTTCCTCTCCTGCAGATTGATCCCAGATCAACCAATAAACTTTCTGTCCTCATTAATGAATAACGAATTGGGACAGAATTACCCAATAAGTGAACATGACACTAGTCTTATTGTACATCATTTTTGGCACCAATTGCCTAAATTATATGTGACAAACCTGATATGTAATTTAATTTATCTAAATTCCTGTCAAGACTTGCCACCCAATCAGGTGAACAGTTTTAAAGAATCAGTCAATAGTAAAAATTGGCCAGCCAAAAATGATGACGTCAATGCAAGCTACGTAAATGTGCGCAACATATCGTCGCCAGAGAACGTGAACGCTGCAATAACCACACTTTCTATTCTGAACGCAAATAATGATAAAATCAATGACCAGTCAACATCAACCGCAGCAACAGAATTAGCAGATACAGTGTTGCACAGAAAAGCATCATCTGCTGAACACCTTGAACGTACGAGAAGTCCACAGTCTAGCAGACAACCACACGGCGAGTTGGCCTCACTTACCGGATTGAAATCCTTCCCACCACCACCTGGCAATATGTTGACATTCTCCACAAGAACAGGTATATTTCGCTAGTAGTGTTGATGATGCTCGAAGAGCATCATGTTGTTAAGTCGAAGATCAATGATTAAATGAAAATCAGACACCTTGTTACCTAACTATTTGAAGGTTGGAAATGAAGCTAATTATGCCACACTGTGTATTGCATAATCACCTGATCAGTGTTTGGATTAATACAAGACTGTACTCAGTTCCGCTTTCAAGCAGATACATTTCGGAAACAAGTGTCGGTACCCTTTTTTCAGTCCACAGTTCATAAAATATATTATTTACAAAGTAGTTAAACCTTACTAGTTTATGTGTCTGTTAGCTTTATTATTTAAGATAATTTTGCATTTAACCAACAAGAATGTTTGTTAAGTATCACCATTCCTAACTCTATAACTATAATCCTTCTTTCAGTAGTATATTTTTACATTAATCATACCTTTGTCTTTACCACACGTTTACCCTTTAGTTTTATAAACCAATTGTGATTCATACCTACTAACCTTTCCTTTTTTAATTATGACACTTGTTGTACAACTTTTCATATTTATTAAAAAAATAGTACCGTTTTCCCTACTGCATGGTTTGCTGCAAATTTGAAAAATTGAGTTGTCTTTAAAAATATAATCACTATTCATCAGATGAGGATTTTTAAAAATCAGGATAGGCTTAGATAAAATTAAACCCAAACCCCTGGAATTTAAACATGAAACACGCGTGGAGAAATTAACAAACGATAACGCCGATACACTTATATAGTTGTATGTGCAATTTGATTATATCTAACAGCGAACATTGCAATAAATGGTCGCATACATAGCACATGCCTGTCTAGTGAATAGAATAAAATGCAAATAGATCTAAACCTGTTTACACGGGAGTTTTAACATGTTATATTTTGTTTTATTTTGAGTACTAACTCAATATGGCGAGCGAAAACACGCGCTTATATATTTCTAATTTACATATATGGACGAAGTGGCTGAGTCTTAACCTACTGAAAGAAAAATGAAAAGCAACTGTTGTGTCTTTTGGTTCGGGCCAATTATTTATGGACGATATGATGATAAAAATTGAAGATGATTTATTGACAGCTTTTTACAAGCCTCCGTATGCCGATTGGTCGGATGACTTAGAATTAGCCAAATTTGGACCGAGACGGATATAATTAGTTGATTGTTGATATTAAAAAGAAGACTAGGTCTGTTCTTCTATAATTGTTTACAAACCAAGGTGTTGGTGTACTTTGCAGACTTTGTGCATATTTTTTATTGTGAATTGGAATTAAAGTAGATTTTACAACTGTTTTGTTTCGCATGCGTATATTATAATGCAATGATCCACTGTCTCCAGTTATTTATAAAATATTTGGTGGGTATAGGGCGGAGTTCCTGCTCCTACTGGTTAGTTGTGAGTAAACATAAAACGTATACCTGCATGAGTTTAACCCTTTTCTTCAAGCTAACTTTGGCATATCCTTTTGGTTCTATTTGAAATAACTTTTAAATAGGCACGAAATAACTAATAAGCAATTGCATGTATATTAACATTTCGAAAAGAATAACATATAACTATTAAATATTTTTTTGGAATGCGAGCTTTCATAAAAATCGAAGAACCTTTTCCCTGTACAAATATTTAAAAAAATTATCAGCTAAAAGACGCACAATTGTTAAAACAAAATAACATCGATAATTAAATGATATTTTCAAATCGAATGGAGAAGACACGTCTACAATTGCGCAACATATTATAGAAACCTTACACGTTTGCATTCTAGACGTGATATTTAATAGATTTATTAAATGCAGTAACGGAATTTAGTAGCCACGTATGATAATTGATGAAAGCGAAAAAAGCATGTTCGGGTATTAAGCCTGAACTGGAGGTGATGCAGTCTATTGATAGGTTGTTCTCTTATTTCACACACACTCCATTCATTTTAATTGTTTGTTTTTTGCCTTTCAATATATATATATATATATATATATATATATATATATATATATATATATATATATATATATATATATATATTCATTGTACTTTTCCTGTGTGCAAAAACAAAAAGAAATTTTATCAGATATAAGAAATATTTCTTTCGCATGGTCTTCTCAAATATCTACTAATGAACATATCTTTATATATAAATTGGAAAGCAAAACAAGATAGAAATATGTGAATATAGAGAGAGTGTGAAAAATAGAACCCAATCAAATTGCGTGCGTCACATCCAGTTCAAGCTCAAGGCTTGTACGTGCTTCTTCTGCTTACATAAATCCGGCTGCAATTTGTTTATCCATAAGGCTTCGTATATGGCTAGCTCCCTTTTATATTTGCATTTAGTAATTACTTTGAATGCTACGTCTGGAGAACATACGTGCGATGTTTCGATGATGTGTTGCGCAATAGCGTTCGTGTATTCACCATTTGATTTAAAACAGGCGTTTAAGTTGCAATGTTCTCTCATTCGAGTAATTAATCGTCTGGTCGATCGGCCTACGTAAGTTGATCGACAACTTGCGCATGTATATTGGTAAATAATATTTTATATCGACATTGACGGCTGTTCCTCTTTGATTGCTGGTAAAGACAAATGTGTTACTCTAGACGGTTAATTACTAGAATGAGAGAACATAGCAACTTAAATGTCTGTTTTAAATCAAATGGTGAATACACGTGTGCTATTGCGCAAGATATCATCGAAACATCGCACGTAAGTTCCCCAGACGTAGCATTCAAAGTAATTACTAAATGCAAAAAGAAAAGGGAGCTAGCCACATACGAAGCCTTATGGATAAACAAATTGCAGCCGGATTTATCCAAGCCGAAGAAGCACGTACAAGCATTGAGCTTGAACTGGAGGTGACGCACGCAATTTGATTGGTTTACAATTTTTACACTCTCCCTATGTTCACATATTTCTATCTTGTTTTGCTTTCCAATTTATATATAAGGATATGTTCATTAGTAGATATTTGAAAAGACAATGAGAAAGAAATATTTCTTATATCTGATAAATTTTCTTTTTGTTTTTGCACACAGGAAGGGTAAAATGAATTTTATTAAAGCTCGCATTTCAAAAGAATATATATATATATATATATATATATATATATATATATATATATATATATATATATATATATATATATATTAATAAGTAAAAGAACCGTAATCCATAGAATAACATTTATTACTATATATTATTTCTTCCAGTATCCAGAGCAATTATTTTGTATGCGACAATGATTTTTCACTCATCTAATCAGAACTCTAAATTTGTCGTAACCAACTCAATCTTAGCTATGCCTGTCTTGCTATTATGCGATATAGACTGCTTCTTTGGCGTAAAATCATCTGATGTGCCATTTGAATGTGTCCGCATTTACTGGTACCATAAGGTTGGTATCGGGTACTGACACAATAGCCATATTGTTTGTATCGTTCACAGACTCGGTATATATATTATATAGTGTGAGTTAGCGTTGAAGTCGCATTGTCTAGACGAAATATGATGTTAAATTGACATCTGCTGGTTTCCACATTCGTCTAAGACATTGTACCGTACTATTTTCACAAATTCCTCACCCAAATATATAGTGGTTAAAGGGCGTAATACCGGCTCCTACTGATAGGTCACCAATAAGCACGAAACGAATGTGCACGAAATTTTACTTTTCGTTCATGCTGACTTTGGTTTATCCTTCTGGTCATAATTGAACTAATTTGTTACTAGGTCGCAACAGCTAATACATAATTTCAGATATATTAGTTCTCTGCTACAAACAGTGTCTAACTGTTACATATTTAATTGAAAGATGTCATGATTATTGCAAAATATGATAACTGATATCGATATTGGCCAGAATGTATGGATTTACTCGAGTAACAGGTGTTCATTAATAGTTATAATTCTTAATTTTGGTGAACTTTAGCATGCATTGAAATCCATCGTGTTGATACCATGTACCGACAAGGCAACCAATGAATTAGTACCATGTACCTTTTCGGTACAATAATGTTGGTATCGGTTACTGACACATTTGGCATAGTGTTGGTATCATATACAGACTCGGTTTATATATATATATATATATATATATATATATATATATATATATATATATATATATATATGGTGGGTAAAGGAGCGTAATACCAGCTCCTACTGATGAGTTCGCCGGTAAGCACAGAAACAGATATTGCACAGATTATACTTTCGTTTATGCTGTCTTTCATTTATCCCGCTGGTCATATTTGAACTAATTTATTACCAGGTGCGCAACACCTAATACACAATTGCATATATATTAGTTCTCCGCAACAAACGGTATCGAATTCATCCAGTAGATCGGTTTCGTCCTTATTGGGAACTCATCACATACTGGGCTCGAACCTCGGCACGTCTGCTTCGGAATCTGGTGCTCGAACCACTGAGACACCCTGCTGCACACTACGCACAATTTTCAGTTATACGATAAATAATATAATTCGGTTAGTTTTTTTTCTTTTAGGTGGAGCTCATATGGCATCCATTTAGACCAAAAGTTACAACTAATCATCTCCAATCTGTTATTATTGAACCGACAACACACTTGATGGGTTTGTGGTATTGAAATTAAGATTTATTTAATTAAACGAACATTGGTTGTGAGGCGTTGATAATATTTACTATAATCAAGGTTGCGAACTTGATATAAACACCTGACCCAATAAGTACTTACATTTTGTCAGTATAAACTAAGAATTGTGTAGTGTAGAAAAGACAATCCATCCAGTAGACCGGTTTCGTCCTAATTGAGAACTTATCACGTACTGGCCAGAATTTGCCGTGGACAGGGCTCGAACCTGGGCACGTCTGCTTCAGAATCTGATGGTCTCACCCCATCTAGTGTGGTGTCTGTTCAGTAATAACAGATTGGGTATGGTTAGTTGGAACTTTGGATCTAAATGGATACCATTTAAGCTCCACGTAAAAGAGAAAAAAACTAACCGAATTACACTAGTTAATATATCACTGAAAATTGCGTGTAGTGTACTGCAGGGTGGCTTAAAAGTTAAATCAGCAGATTCCGTAGCCGACGTGCCCAGGTTCGAGCCCTGTCCGCGGCAAATTCTGGGCAGTACGTCATGAGTTCTCAATTAGAAAGAAACCGGTCTACTGGATGAATTGCCTTTTCTACACTATACAATTCTTAGTTTGTACTGACAAAATGTAAGTACTTCATGGGTCGGGTGTTTATATCAATTTCACAATCTTGATTATAGTAAATTTTATCACCACCCGCGTAACTAATGTTCGTTTAATTATATAGATGTTCATTTCAATACCACTTACCCATCTAGTGTGTGATCTGTTCAGTTATGACAGATTGGGGATAGTTAGTTGGAACTTTGGGTCTTAACAAATTCAATATGAGCTCCACTTAAAGTGAGAAATACTAAACGAATTACATTAGTTAGTATATGACTAAAAATTGGGTGTAGTTTGCGGCAGGGTGGCTCAGTGATTAGAGCACCAGATTCCGAAGCAGACGTGCCCAGGATCGAGCTCTTTCCGCGGCAAATTCTGGCCAGTACGTGATGAGTTCCCAATAAGGACGAAACCTGGACGATGATCTGTCTTTTATACACTATTCAATTCTTAGTCTACACTACTAAATGTAAGTATTTAATGTTTGAAGTGTTTATTTTTGTATGTTTAATCAGGTTTTAAGCTTGAAAAACCAAAAGCATTTTTTCCGTTTTTGCCTTGCATAGAACCGAAAATTTATTATATCTGTCCACATGACCTGTGGATTTTTATGCAGAAGCTGTATTTTTTTAAATATTTGTAATCGAAAGTCATTAACTTAAGCTTTCATAGGGTATGGATGATTCTATAATTAATGTTGATATCTATTTGAAATTATTTATTCATTATATTGCATTTCCTTTTCTGTTTTCGATTTCTTTCGTTGTAATGCATTTAGTAAACAAAGCTACGAAATAGGTACTATCAAACTAAAGTCACTGTCCTATTAAAAATCCTAAATTCTTATATTTATTCCAATTAATTGTATAATATTCGAATAAAACTATTTTATGCAATTGGTTTATTGTTCAATAACGGTTATTTTTATGTTTTTTCTCTATTCATTACATGAGATGCTATTAAAATTTAATTTAATATTTTATTAAATATGATAATTATATTATTTATTTTTGTTGTCACTCGAATTCATACTTCATCCTGATTGGTCCTTTCATTCCTTCGTATTGGGAATAAAACACGCTCCTGTACGCCAACCAAAAGGAAGTCGATATGGCGTAGAAACGCACACTTTCGCTGTCAGCCTGTCGGATGACTTGGCTGCTTGGGCAAGAGCCTTAGTTTGCGGCGGGCATAACGCCGTCACTGCAGCGGGAGAGATTGTGGTCGCCTGCAAATGGCGAGGCATGAATTGCCGTCTAATCATGCATTCAGAAGACGGAATTGGTCTTGTTCTTAAACAGGTCAATCAATGATCACTTTCTTTTACCATATAACATGCAAAACCTTTCATTAATTTAGCTTCAGATTCGTGATTAATAAAAATGTGGTTTATAATAATGTGCAGTCATGTGAAAATTGTAATATTTTTCATATTTAAACTGTCGAAAAAGAGACGTAGCTGGTCCAGTTGAATAAATAACCTTCAAAATCATACACTAAATGTCACAATTTTACGTATATTGGATGAAAAATGATTCAATTTATTTTACATTTGAACTAAAAATGATTTTGACGATTACACACACCGAATATGATATGTGCAAATACATAATTAGCTGTGTATTTGCATTTATATGCACGGGTCGCTCGTTTCACACTCACTTGTGTATCCTGAGGAGCACAAAAATCAGCAATTTGCGAACATGTACTACTCACAGGTCATGCTATTAGTAGTAACAATTTTTCAGTTCTGTACAAGGCAAAAACAGAGAAAATGCTTCTGGCTTTTGAAGCTATTGCAATCAATAAGCTGAAGCCCTGCTTAAACGTGCAGAAAATAATTCAAAAAGAAATTAAATTGGACTGGAATAAAGACATAACTGACATGCCTTTAAAAATAGCCAACGTTTTGAAAAATACGACACATACATCAATAACGGACGCAATTACAATGAAAGCGATGACACACCAAATGACGTTACGCAAAAGGAGTGGTCTAAATTGCACAAAAGTAGTGGTCTAAATTGCATAAAACAAAGGCTAGAATAACGAAGAGGAGATTGGTTACAACAAATGTACAGTGAGATAGGATGAACGAATATACTAACGAATCCAGAACAATGGCTGTAGATACTGGTAGAAATAAGATTTATTAAGAAATGTTATTCCATGGAGTACGTTGTTTTGTTCTTACATTTAAAAATGGTGAAATTAGAAACTATCAATATATATATATATATATATATATATATATATATATATATTACTTATTATAATAATATAAAATTGCACAAGATAGGAAATGCAATTCATCCAGTATACTGGCTACGTTTTAATTCGGCACTCATGAAGTACTTTCTCAATTGCTACACCCGGGGTTCCAACCAGGACACGTCTGCTTCAAAGAATTACATCTCTGTTACTCCGCCACTCAAGCCGCAGTTTAGCATTTGGGCTTCCTTGCTCCTACTATTTTGCTTTCCCACATTTGTCTGGTTAGTTATTTAATAACCTTTAAGTGGAATTTTATAGACTCCTGACATGTTTACTACTTTATGCTTGTTCCATTCGATTGTCTTCCATAAAGACGAGTCCCACAAGAAGACTTTATTTGATTACTTACGAACAGACAGCACAATAAAAATACTGCTATATTGAAACGGGATAAAAAATAATTTATCTATGGCAATCGGAAAATCTTGGAAACTTGCTACGCTTTTAGCTTGCAATACATTTTTCATTCAGTGTTTTAAATGGTTAAAGCGACACTCCGTAATTTTTGTGAGAATCAAACGTTTTAAGAATATTAGGCCTAGTGCAACAATTACACTAACTCGAGTAAATGTACCAAATGGAATAGATAAACAGCATAACACTTTTACAAATTTTACAGTTTCACCTCGAGTTGTGTAGAGCCAGCAACTATTGTGACTTTCTACGCAATGACTCAACTGAACGAACGCGACATTTATTTTTAAGATAAATGTAATGCATTTAGGAAAATGCCACTAAATAAAAGCATTGTGGTAAGATTTGATTGGAAATTCATATTTTAGTTATAATGTTTAAAAATGAAATGGCAAATAAAATGCACTGCGTCTACTAATCCATAATTATGCCAATGCGATAGCACATCCTCAATCACCTTGGTGACTTATGTAAAATGAAAGATCAGTGCTAGCATTTGTAACCCTATTTTAAATGGAATACAATACAATGGGGCCACAAGAGGCAAACTCAATTTATTTTTTAGAATAAAAACGGACAATTCTACGAGAATTGGGATTCCTATGGCATTTGTAGCCAAGCCATGGTCCAGTAGAAATATTGCAATGGCTGCCTTCCACAGTATTCAACTCATGTAGACTGCAAACACATTCATAAATATTTGATGGAATAATTAACGTAAACTTTCTAACGAATTATATTCTAGGGTATTACTTTGTTGATAATTTAAGGTAAACGAAAATTATGCTAACTAGCGTTTTAAATGTATGTCTATTGCTCTATATTATTCAATTTACAGCGAAATAATAGATAGATGTTTTTGTAAATTTGCATTTTTTAGCGCGTCTTAAAGATTATTAGATCAAATGACGAAGAAAAATTTATCATACGGTATATCAGCTTAAAAGAAATTCTGGCTCAAATTTTATTGTAAAACCTTTAATTCATTATTTTCACTTCAGACGGATGGAGACACAAAGTCGACGCAGGCTCACAAGGTTCTCTGGTCTTTTCCTTATGAGAAGCTCCATTCAACAGCGGACGATGGTAAAAGCATACTGTGGATTGACTTTGGTCCTGATGGTGAACAGGTAATTCGTAGAATTAAAATCGAGCTGTCTAACCAGTGTGCAACCTATATTCTATCACGGTGTAAATTAATATTGAATGTGAGAAACTTTTCATACTGTGTATTCACACATTAATATGCGGCTTTGTTAATTATTGATTTAAAGGATTCTTACCACCACCCGCGCAATCAATTATTGTTTAATTGTATTGTTTATATATATATATATATATATATATATATATATATATATATATATATATATTATGCTGGACTGGAAATTTCGGCTGCACCATTTCTATGCAGTCATAAATATTAACTTCTTGCGGCTTTCGCCAAATATATATAGGTAATTCAATTTAACCATCATTGATTGTACGAATGGTGATAATAATCTTGTAAATTAAGTTTTCGTGTTTGATATAAACATCAATCCAATTGGATTTAACGTGTCACACAACATAGAACCCTCACTAGACATTCGAAATTTCCATCAATTTGCACATCTACTTATACATAAACGGACATCTACATTTACCAAGCAATAAGTACCAAGAGAACCTACTCCTTAGGGCAAAATTAACCAGGCTTTTCTCTAAACCCCGTTTGCTGGTAGACTCCTGCAGATTTTGAAAATGCAATTGTATCTCGATTAGTGATAATACGGTATGACAAGATCATGGTACGAGGCCAAGGGATATCTGAACTACCCCTCCTAAGTTTACAACCATCCAACGGACTGGCCTCGATAATCTACGGAGCAAAATATGTAATTGGTCTTTTCAAACTGCTCTTCTTCCAAAGCAGTGACTGTTTTACATAAAGAAACAGCGATGACGAAACTTCATGTGTGGCCGAATAGGACTGGTCAGCTCGAACATCTGTGTGCTGAATATTGACTTCTGACGCTCGATAAGTAATGAGCGAATCCAAAATGTGACAATAGGTTGATTAACAAGGCCACTTAGTTGCTGGCATCTATAATGGATTATCTTTCATGTCTCTGTGGAATAACGAAGGGCCTACACTAGGCTTGATTATTAAACCTTGGACTTGGTGCTTAGTGAAATAGATGGGCGATCCCAGAGCGTTCTCCGTAATCTGCCAAAAGCAGCTTCAGTAAACATAATAAGTCTATAAATCTTAACAAAAGCAGATCCGTCAGGTAAATCTTTTATCACTAACCAAATAGCGCCGAGCTTTGACTCCAAATCAAAATTGGCCTTAAAGAACGCCTTTGAGGTGGTCAGCTGCATATGGCGAAGTATGGATAATTCATGAATAAAATTGAGGATTCTCATGTGCTCGTTTCAATTTTTCTATCATCAGAACAGTATGGTTTGCGCATTCAAGCTCAGTTGATCAGCTGCTAACTTTCGTCTTTACTCCGACGAGTAGAAACAATGACACCCATTTTTGTACGCTGGAGCCATTCTATAAAGGATCAGTGATTATAACAGGCTTTAATTAATCAAACTTTTTAAGCCGAGACGTCATTGTTGATTAGAGTTTGTCATGCGATCTTGAGCGTCACAGAATAGAAAGCAGATGCACAGTCGAGAACAGCAACGTTGTTGGGTTGTTTACACCTGTGTCGTAACACGAGTCGCCAGAATTATGAAATGCGGTTCATGTATCCCATTCCCGGTTGAATCCCTGCCACGGTTCTCCTAGTTTGCGTCTTTTTTGTCCCTCTTCTTACGCGATTCTGCGAATATTATCAATGGTAGCAAGATATTTGGCACGTGCCCATGTCATCCTTTTTTATTGGTTTCACAACCGATAAAAATTATTTTATAACCTTTTTTCACTGAGTCTGAAACTTTTAGAATGGAGTTCATGGACTCTGTGGCGTTACGGCCATTCATGGCTCTGTAAACCTTTGCCGCTTCATCAAAATGTTGAGTTTGATGCCCATCTCGTGACAAGGCTGAGAGATTATTTCATATTAAACCACATCGTTTTCTATATGTGGTGAATAAAGAAGAGCTTGGAAGTTGTTGGCGAATTAAGCTTTAGAAGAAGGAGGCACCATTACTTCCTTGGCAGTGAATCTACGGTTGATTCTTTGCATCTGAACAAGAAACTCATTTAATTTCGTACACTTTGACTCTACTTCCGACTCATTAACAGCACGAGGTCAGTGTTGATCGTCACCATTTGTGTAGATGATAGAAACTGCTCGCGAATCTTCCGAGCCAAGTTACGTTGTCCTTTTAGTGTTGCCTTTTGAAAGGCACTGGTGTTAGTAGAACTAATAAACGAGGTCGTATGATTTATTGCCAAAATATAAGCTAATGCTTGCTTGTATCTTCTTGTCATAATGTTACAATCGCCCCAGAAGACTTGTTACACATATGTTTTCGTTTACGATTCACGGATAATTGGACAGTATATGGGGGGCAACATATGCGAAATTAGTTTCGAACTTTAGCGTTCAGAAGATTGATTGGATTCATGTGGTTAAACGGTAGAGTAGCTGTGGTTTGCTTTCGCCTCCTGAATACAGGGAAGCTTTTGCCTACTTACTGGAATGTGGTTAATGAGGATTCGATGAAATCTGCAAGGTCTGCGACGCCACACCTTTGGCAAGATGTTGCCATTGGAACCATAATAATTGGTTGTCCAAAACAATGTTAAGTCTGAAGGCAAGATTCAAGGTTTTTCATCATAGTTTCAGGTATTTTTTGATAATATTTATATAATTAATACATTTTTGTCATTAGAAAATCCGAACACAATTGAAGTATAGAGACGAAATCTGATAGCTTATCGAATAAATCAATTTTTCACAAGCAAAGAAATTAACGTTTGTACATACACGTTAACAACTCCGAGAATCAGATTGTCTACGTGGAATCAAACATAGGCCAAACGAGAATCTGTAGCTCTTATGACAAGCAAGCTTAATCTGCGCAACGAGATAGCAAAGAGGCCATGCCATACCTCGCGGGAGTTTTTTGGCGTTAGAATTTGAGTAGAATCACGTTTTTCCGTGAACTGTGTCAGAGTAAAACAAATTATGCCATATTCGAAGCATTTTTGATCTCCTGAAGAGAAACGTTATGTTTACTGCGCCGTAAAAGAGTATCTACGGCGAAAGTTTCAAACATGCTATCAAATGAGATACCCACAGACGGAAGATTATCATTTTCAAGACAGCTAGGATAATCGCTAAATTAAGAGCAACAAAATTCCTCTTCCTTGTCAATGCCCTCCCTTAAGCTAAATTTCCCAAGGCTCTCTGTCAAGTGCTCTGTATCCTCGCATTTATTGGTTAAATCCATCGCGTCAAAATAATATATATTGAAAATATTTTATTAAATCAGTGTGTGTGATAGCTCTTCATCTTACTGGTTTCTGTCGTGTACATTGACCGAAATGAAAACCATAAAAAAGAGAAACAGAATAAAATATACCTGTAGTCAAAATTGAGATCGCTCCTGATATAACAATAGACAGCAAATATACGTGGGAAATTCCAAAATTATTTTATTGATGTTCAATACGGGAATGCCGAAATGTAGATAATTGATATGCCGGTGCACACACACACACTGAAACCAACACAGAAGACCAAATAAAGTGGCACTTAAGTCAACAAATATAAATCTGAAGTTGCCCATTTTAATCAAAGACAATTCCTGAAAATATTATTACAATGTTTTAGAGCATAGACTTTGCTCAAAAAACAGTGGAAAATTAAAATTTCCAAAAATATGAATTTATCAATACTTACATGGGGATTTATTAACCCCAACACTGGCCAGTGAGGAAAGAACGCTCAAAATTCGTTGGCTTATGTGGCAAACGATGTATGCTGATGATCCTCAAAATTGAGAATTACAACGATTTCTGAAAACCTATTACTCCAGTAAATCCATACACTCAGGCCTTGATCGATATTAGTTATTACATTTACTTTAATCAAGGTTTCGATCTTGATACAAACACCCGTCAAATTATGTACATACATTTGTTAGAATGAAATAATTACTGTATTGTACTGAAAAGGCAATTCAACCAGTAGACGGGTTTCGTTCTTATTGGGAACTCATCACGTACTGTCTAGAATTTGCCACGGACAGGAATCGAACCCGGGCGCGTCAGCTTCGGAATCTGGTGCTCTAACAAATGAGCCACCATTGCCGAAAGTGTGCCATAAGTACTTAATGCGCTAATCGAAAATTCAAACAAATTGACACCAACTGGCTTAGAAAATCCTCACAAATTTCAGGTAGTTAAGATTCATACGAAACTTAAATGGGCAAAATTACTAACTTAGTACAGAGAAAAATAAAACTTGTGATATTTGTTAAAGAACCTGTCGTATTTAAAATAGTTTAATTATTATTGAATGTTGCTGTATCTCTGTAAAACTAGAGTAATTTAGATTTAACTCTACGTAAACTCTAATTGAAATATTTATATTTGAAATAAAATTAATATGCATGCTAGAAACAGCTTAATTAAAAGGTTAAAATTAAATTTGCATTTACAGTCACTTTATTAATCATAGTTGCGTAGGTTGTGACAAATACGAGATTATACTTTTTTTGTTAACGCTGAATTTGATTTATCCTTCTGATCCGATTTGAACGAATTTTGTACTAGGTGCGCAATAACTCCTACAAAATTGCCTATCTATTTCATCCTCGCAACAATCTAGATATAATTATAAAGGATAGTTCATTCATTTTCTAGTACTGCAGCTATACATAAATAAATATTTTTAAGAGAAACCCAGTGTGCACAACAATTTAAATACTGCTTTAATTTTATATGCAGTCCTTGAATTAAACTAACCCTTTAAAAATACAACAAATAGGCTTATCTGAAAGATTGGTATCGTTCCTTTCATCTGTGTAAGGCAGTTTTCATGACAGACAAAATTGCTTTATCAATGCACTGAAAGCACAGCAAAATTAATTATTTTTCCGAAGATAAAATATCTTGAAATTGCAATCTTGAGAGTCCTTTTACTCAGTTTTAACAAAACTTTTTCAATAAGGAATTGTCGCCAAATGTTATTTTAATCCTGGATCTTTGTTGCAACTTTTATTTCTTTAAAATTAAGTATTATAAATAAAAAACAGTTTAATTGCTAAGATTATACTGAATTTTCACAAAAAAGTGTCCTTTCAGTTAATTTAAATATAAAAAACGTTGGAAAGTAAACTCAGTCCGATAGAAAGTAAATTTGTCTGATACTGATCAGATTCAGATAAATTAAAATACTACAAATATTTAGAATAAAAAACCTGATTTCTACTGTCTGCCAAGCGCATGAATGAAATATTGTTCTGTGTTGGTTGATCTTGTAATTGGCTAGCATCAGAAAAACACGGAATGCCGAATAATAAAATCAATGAAATAAAATCATCAAATGCATGCGCGAGTTGTGTCCAATAAAACATTCAACATGTTGTCCTAGAAAAATTAAAAGGTTAACCAAAAATGAACATTATTATTAATTTAACAGATCAACCAAAAATAAACTTTAGTGTCATACTAAAATATGTTTAAATTAATCTAGGAGTAAAATTACCCTAAAAAGATCATTTATATATATATATACATATATATATATATATATATATATATATATATATCGCAGATTATATATGCGGGTAAGTTTGAATGTGTATTGTGAAATTGTCTATCTATTAGAAAGAATTTGATTCTGCTATATAATTAATCATGCAGAAGCTATTTTATTGTATCTAGTGTATGTGAATTTAAAACTCTAAAATTTTGAACAAATTTTTATAAGTTTACTTACTTTTATTAAACAATCAAATATTTTTAAATTTTTATTGAAACCAATTAATGTAGCAATATTTATCTATGTTCTATCAAATTTAGAAATCGCTTTTATATCTACTGCTCGCACCGTTTCCATTAGTTTACGATTTTTCTAAAACCATCTACATGTAATTTCATTTACAGTACGGGACAAGTTTATCCACAGTTTGTGCATGCCTCTTCAAGAAACGTATTTTTTACTCATTTATGTCAAACCATTGTCTTATTTTATAATATCTGAGAGAGAAATTGGCTAACCCTTAATTTGATTGCCTATTTATATTGAAAATTTTCAGGAAATCGATATGCTTGGTTGCCCAAAACCAATTGTGTTCATCCTTCACAATATACTCTCAGCAAAGGTGAGCAGACGTGGTCGCGTCACTTAATACTCGCCTTCACATTCGATCATATCTGAATCAATGAAACTACCTCATTTGAGCCAAAAATAATCGACAAAGATAGAATTGCCTCCATTTCTTACTTCCGCATATCAGATCGCTACTTTTACCTCAACTTCTACTCAATTTCAACGGTTTTCGTTTCACAACGTCCGGCTGTTGCATTTTAGTAGGTTTGGCAACTAAAAACAGATGCCATGCGTAAATGTGGAGAGCATAAATATGGTATTGGGATTGGTTAATTTATATTGTGGACTATTGACGGCTGAAATTTTGAAAAAATTCATGCATAAAATGCCACAAAACCAACGAGTCGGACCGCAGACTAGATTAAACAAGTAAACGCAACTGATCGACAGAGAGCCAGTCACTCCGATGATATAACTATGTAGAACACAATCTGGCGTTAAAATGTTAATTAAAACGACTAACATTTAAAAAAACCAGATATACCATAAATAAGCCCAGTTGTTATGTTATTATCCATTACGTGGCTACATTCATAAATGAGATATTTTTGAAATCCACGATGAATATTATCTGTCATTGCAGAGCATTATTCAACTTAACATGCTTGCATAAGACTAAAACTGGTTAGAACAGCAATAATAATACAGATTATTTAAAGAAAACTTTGATGTAATACATTTTGCATACTGATGCTTTATTTGCAAAAATATGTGCATGGTGCTAACATATGAAAATATACAAGATGGAAACATCTAATAGTGTTTTCTCGTTTTTTGTTGATATGTTGAGCGTAATATAAGAATTACCAATAGAACCTATGCTCCTCCATCCCATTAAATTTGTCAGGCCAATTAAGAAGACGACTGCCTTTTTCGCAGTTCATAGCCTTTTTGTACGTATTATTCAGTCATGTTTCTAATTATTTGTACGATAAAAAATTTTAATTTCTAAAAATATATTTGTCTACAAGGTTACGATTTGAACCATATAGATAAACCTGTGTTGCAGGACTGTTAGTATTGCATCAAATATAATATTAGATTAAACTGAAAGTATTATCCCCAATAAGGTGGTATTCTAAATATGATCATACATAATTTCGTAAAATAAAATTCATAGTATGCTTAAAATTAACATGAATTTGAATGTATTCCTGAAATATCTAAAAATAAACATATTTTTTATATAAATTGAAAGGCAAAGCAAGATAGAAAATTTGAAACGTTGAATGAGTGTGAAAAAATGGAATAACCAATCAACTGAGTGTATCACCTCCAGATCATGATCACTGTCTGAACGTGCTTCTTCTACGTGCATAAATCCGGCTGCAATTTGTTGATCCATAAGGCTTTGTATGTGGCTAGCTCCCTTTTGATATTGCATTTAGTAATTATCCTAAAGGCTTAATTTGGAGAACATGCGTGTGAGGTTTCAACGATGTGCTGCGCAAGTGCAGAAACATCAAACGTTTGTCTGCCAGACGTAGCATTTAAGGTAATTACTAAATGCAATAACAGAAGGGTGTTAGCCACATACGAAGATTCATAGGTAAATAAATTGCACCTGGGTTTATACAGGTGGAAGAAGCATGTCCAGACATTGAGCGTGAACGGGAGATGATGCACACAATTGATTGATTGTTCCCTTATTTCGCACTCGCTCCATGTTTACATTTTTTCTAGTTTGTTTTGCCTTTAAAATTATTAATAAAGGAACGTCTATTTTGGATACTTGAGGAGAATACGCGAAAGAAATGGTTCCTGTATCCGATAAAATTTACTTTTATTTCACATGGAAAGGATACTATGAATTTTATTAAGGCTCGCATTTTAAAGAAAAATAAATAAACAAATTATTAAAGACTCAAATTTTGAAGAATATTCATCATTATTTCATATTAACAATTTTACGTTTGGCCACAATTGGCTACATTGAAAATTATATATATATATATATATATATATATATATATATATATATATATATATATATATATATATATATATAGTAATCTATTTGTAGTAGGGAAACAGGTTCATTCAATTAAATAAACTAAAATTATCTGTGATTGATTTAATTTAACAAACCAAAATATGTTGTAAACGCTGAAAAACAGAGTAACATCACTTAAACTTTGAATATACAGTGTTCCAAATGAACGAATTAAATTTGTTGAAATTAATTTATTTATGTAACATGTGCATTTTGAACTTTGCAGTATGGGAATAATTTCATATGCTTGTTTGCACTATTTTCTTATTTGTTTTATGATATCTAATTATTCGTTTTTTCTATATATTTATGGTTAAACTCATTTGAAAACCATACATACTCAAACTGTACTATCAATTTTTTTGCCAGGTGATTACGAGATGTAGAGTTACTTTCGTTTGGTCAGATATAGCAAATATTAATTTAACAAATTCAATTTCATCTATTCAAATGCTTTTTTACTGAGTTATATATATTAATGCATCATAACATTCGCATACGCCACTTAAAGTACTATATATATACATATGCCTATATATATATATATATATATATATATATATATATATATATATATATATATATATATTATGTTGCAGGACTATAAGAATTAACTTTTATACTAGCGAAAACATGGCCACGCAATCTACGGAAGCTTTAACCAAATCGTGTTTTACACAAGTTGACTTTTATTTGTTTTGAGGCAAGTATAAGTTGATGACACGTCATCAAAAATTTAAATCAAATGCGCCATTTTAATAAATATTTTATTACGTTTTAATTAAGATTTATTTTTGTACACCTATCTATTTAAAACCTAGCCATTCCAATTTTATAATTTTTTTACAGATTACATTCCATTTACAGAGAATTAATATGCCAACTTTCCTGCTGTTTATACATTGTGTTATATTTATTGTGCTTATTTACATTTTAAAAGTGGTAACTGTTATTTTTGCATATTTTGTGTCTTTTATTACAGCATTTTAAACAAATGTACATTTGCATATTACATAAAAGCTATTTTTCTACTCGGCGAAGTAATTACCAGAATTATCATTCTTCTTATGCTTATACCTTTCGTCTTATACTTCAGAAAATTTTAGTTTAATAAAGATTGATCTATCTGCCTATATTTTGATCCTTAATGGGCATACAGTTTTAGACAGAATCGTATAATCTCTTTAACCAGAAACACATCGCAAATTAAGCAATGGTCTCAATAATTATATCATTCAAAATATGTTGCCGGGTTCTACCTGAAAATGGATTTGTCAAACGATGCTAGAAATATTGTTTAATACTCGCCAAACGTTCACATTGAATTCTTTGCAGACTCATTCATTTTTTGCACTGTTTGCGCATATGCCTTCGAAATATTTGGCTGCTGTTATAAATTGCACCGGTTAATTATTCATTCAAATCGGCTAAATGAATGCAACCCTTATTCAAAGAAGGTATATTTCAAACAGTATTACATTTAAAGGCAATCTATATTCTAAACTATTTTGCAGCAATCAATTGCAAATTATCAGTAAATATTTAACAGTAATATATTATTTGTTGTGAAGAACTTATATATATATATATATATATATATATTATGTGTAGCGCACTTAGTAACAAATTAGGTTAAATAGAACAATAAGAATAAACCAAAGTCATCATGAATGGAAGGTATCAACTTATTTGCATACTCGTTTCATGGGGACTCATCAGTTAGAGCCGATACTACGCCCTACATCCAAAATATATTTAGTGGATATAGGACGTAATACCGGCTTCTACGAATGAGCCGCCAGTAAGCACGAAACAAATGTGCACATGAGATTATACCTTCGGTTCATGCTGACTTGGGTTTATCCTTCTAGTCCTTTTTGAACAAATTTGATAAGTAAATTCTTGATATAAACACTTGACCCATTAATTACTTACATATGTCAATATGGGTCAGGTGTTTATATCAAGACCGCAACCTTGATAATAATAATTGTTACCACCCCTCGCGAAACCAATGTTCGTTTAAGTAAATGGTTGGTTGGTCAGTTAATAGGTGGAACCACAAATAACGTAGATCAACGCTTTGGTCACCGGACAATTATTTGAGATACCCAGCTTTCGGACATTCCATACCGTACTATCACTACTAGAGAAAACCAAGCATGGATAATTTTCTTCGACAATCTTGCGTCGAACGAGGTCCAGTGTGAGGCAGTTTTAAATTTGGCCTTAGGGGCATGGCCACTTGGGAATTCCATCATATATTAGTCAGTAGTCTTCATGCATGCATTTTATTACATATGCTTGATTTTCTTCATTGTACACGCTCTTTTCGGTTTGATCCTCGTTGGCAATTTTCCGTAGTGCTCTGATAACAGTTTCGCTATTTATAAAACATGTTAAATAAAATAAGATTGGTATTTATTTAATGTTTGCAAACTTAATCATTAACACCCACGGTAAGCCGTATAAAATGCGACCTATCGTCTCTTAGCACAAGCTGTTTAAACTACTATATATTACGGACACGTTTTGCATAATGATTAGTGTATAATGGAGTTTAACGTTCAATTGGTTAATTGTTACCTTGCTACCAGTAGTTGCATTTATGCAGTTCATCCAGAAAATCGCTGCCTTAAATCACAAGACCAACGGCCAAATACAAATAGTGATTTCCTGATTTAAAACTCATTTAAAAGTTCATGAAAAATTACCATGCTTTACACCCTTATCACGAATATTATACAACGTTTAGTTTATTTTTCTCAAGTTACGAAACCGGGCAATGAGTGTTACGCAGATGCGGATACACATCTACTTCATTAGAAAGGCGGATGTGTGATGAACTGCGATTCCAAGTTTGCACACCAGCCCTACAACTTGGCAAAGTGCATTCGACACTAAATGGTGGAGTAGTGTGATTGGCGGTTGTTTTAATCTATCTACTCATGCATGCACTGTTAAAAATTGGGTAAACATACTTTAGAGTTTATATCTACTTGTCAACACCATTATTTTCATTATAAATATTGGTGACTATTGTTTACGCATTTCTTTGACCCATTTTATGTTTCAATCCAATCATTTTCTATTTCTTTAAACATTCTTCAAACCGTTTTTGCTTTCTTCAACAAAATCAGATTTTGCTAACATTGCATAACTTTATCATGTGCATAATATTTGTTCCAAAGTTAATAAATATTTATTTTAATTAAAAACATTTTGTTTTTGTGACATTGAGTAGAAAATCAATTGCGGTTAGGTACTGCAGAAATTTCGTCCAGGTAAAGTGCATAAATTCGAATTATAAATGTGCAGTGGCGTGTATCAATACATTTATGCTCGTCTTCTACAACATTATATACAAAATAGTATGTCTTTAATTAAATAATTAATTCAAAGTGATAAACAACTTGATTATTAAAGCTTAACTGCACCGTGAAGCATGTCTATACAGAAAAATTTAAAATGTCTGTTTCCTATTTGCCGACTACGATGTGTGATAATTCATTTAGTATATTTTTAATCAAAGGTGATGAATTTAGTTAAAATACATTAATTATACGACATCGAATGGGAACCTGGATCCACGCATGTAGGTGCACACACATGTTCAATTTTTTTCGTTTGTATTTAATTCATATACAAACTTCTCTTGTTTACTTACCTCCAGATTGAGAGTGATGCAACCGGCAGTTTCCACAATGCGTAGCGTATTTTCATTTCGTGCATTGAAAATACTACCGAAAACTATTTAATTCGACATTTCGTTCATTTGAAAAATGTGTTCAACTATTGTTTTATAGTAAGGTTATTCATTAACAAAAAACCCATTTTCCCCATTAAATTACCTATTTGCAAAATGGCTGAACTGAAAAATTTACATGGCTCATTTGAACATTCCAAAAATTAACACGCAGCTTTGATGACCGATGTCGATTGCGTTCAGAAGATATGGTTTTTATTCGTGTAGATAATATTTTTTAAAACGTTTGTAATCACAATTAAGGTTAAGTATAGCTTAGCTCCAAATTCTTGTGTATGTTTCTATCATAGATTTGGTAAATATTATATAAAACATGTTTTTATTGAAGTCACATTTTGAAGGATAAAAATAGTCTCTTTTGGCATAATGTCTAACTTGTCACATTTTATGACAATGTGTATATTGGGTTTGGGCACAGTTCCGTGTTTTTTCGCGAGATTCCAGTAAACGTGAAACACAGGTAAAAGACTCATGTCATTTGGAGGTTGGCAGTTTCATAAAAAGGATGAAAAACCTACACCAAATTAAAGCGAGATGCTCACCAATTCTCAGCCGTATTAAAAGAGCTATTTTACAGTCGAGATGTTTACCAGGACGACAGTCATAATGAGGTAAATCAATCAAATTAACGTAAAGTGATTTGGACTAAGTACAACAGAGGTTGCATGGTTAAATGAAAAATCAACCTCGTTATGGCGTCAACAACAAGAAAATTATACACCAATTTCATCGTGCCGACGTTAAGAAACATTGCCATTAGTTTGCAGTGTAATAGGCGAATTCTAAAAATAAGCTCTGTATAAGTTCAAGCACTAAACAAGTATATATGTTTTTTATCAACAAACGAGAATATTAAAAAGTTATTTGTTTAATAGAATGCATATATGAGAGCAGTAAAATCAGCGCATGTTGGCCGCGTTTAACTACTGATTCGTTGATCAGAATAGAATAAAATTTTATTTTCGTGCCTTAAAACTACTTCTTCTTGTTTGACCTAACGATGAGCGTGACAAAGTTGTCTTCACTTTATTGATTTTACATATTTAGACACGTGTTAAAATGAGGATTTTTCAGTCGACTATTATTTAATGCTAAATATGTGCAATTAATAAACCAATGGAGAAATTTAGTTTTATTAGTTCTATTTATTTTTTGAATAACTCATTTTGTAACACTTGTCTTCGTTCACTATATTAGTGTGCATATATCATTAAAAGGCAATCCGCTTACCTAAATGTAATCAATTACACGAGTACAAAGATATAAAACAATCTTAACCGTCTCTCGCATATTTCTCCTTTTGGCGTCAGACTAAAATTGTACGCATATTTCCTATGAACTTATTAATTCATTATTGCCCTTAGTCATTAATTCTTTAATGGACTTCCTTCACAAATTTTTGTTTCAATCCATGGTTTGGAAGGAAAATTTTAATAGTCATCCGAAGAAGGATATTCGTACGTGCATATTCTATAGGAACACCCTTAACTCTAACATGAGTCTAATGCGTGTATAGAAAAATTGATAAACAACAAGTTTGGTTCATTAAAATGGATGTCAGCGTGTTAATGATCATTCCTAACAGAGAGGGATTAAGATGTATAGACATACTCGCCAATCAATAACTGTTAAAATAGCAGCTAGTTCAATGTATAAAAGAATCTGTTAAAGCGAAATATCGCACTTACTTTTTGAATATTTCATTCTTGGTGTGATGAGATTTTGTGATATAGAAATTACTCGAATATTTAAATTTGAGAAAATCAAATCATGCACTGTCAATATGGAGGCAAAAGAAGGATCTGCTATTCATTTAGCGGTCTGTCGCACAAAACTTCTTATTGATATAAAAGTCAGGTATAAAGTATTACTTTTTGGCCGTTAAAACCTGATAAATAAACAACTGGCTATAATTTCTTTAATAGGCCAATGTTTAAAACGTAATCCATTAATGGTCAGATTTAATGTTGTGTTCCATTACAATTGCTATGCTATAAATCTTAAAAAGAATCTTTTCTAAAATACAGAGTAAACATTTATTCAAGAAATTTAATTTTAAATTTCCTAGGGAGAAAACAAAATTAAGGTCTATGCTATTTATTTTCTGTGCACGTTGATATTTTAAAATTCGTTGATGAGATCACCGATAGTGCGCGAAAAAGAGAAGTTCATTTAAACTTCGAGTTTTGAGAACGTTGACTGATTTTGGTATTTATAGACTATAAGTATACATCAATATTCAAATCAAAGCTAAATGCATATTAAATCTTACGAAAATGAAACTTGAAGAGAAACAGCCTGAACTACTTAAACGTTTAATGAGTAAACATTACGGAGGACGTTA
Source organism: Eudiplozoon nipponicum (assembly GCA_029291075.1). Classification (NCBI taxonomy): domain Eukaryota; kingdom Metazoa; phylum Platyhelminthes; class Monogenea; order Mazocraeidea; family Diplozoidae; genus Eudiplozoon; species Eudiplozoon nipponicum. The sequence goes on from JAQBSW010002896.1 coordinate 56,218, forward strand.
ACGGGCGGAACATATTTCAAAAATAAGATAACATTTTACTAATACAATAATAATCCAACTGTTACGCCACAACTGAAAGTGAAGATATTAATCAATATTTTGATTATTTTGATAAGGTAAAGGATTCGGAAAGTGACAATTTTCGCGTCCCGAATGTACAATTATTTTTAAAGTTCATTACTCAATATATATGTATATATATATATATATATATATATATATATATATATATATATATATTCTTTATAATGTTCAGCCCTTTTTAATGTTACACAGTATATTTCTTCCTAATCATAAATATATATATATATAAGTCATTTTTCATTTTATAGAAAAAAATAAGCATTTACTTTTATATAACTTACTGATAATGGCATTAAGTCGGCTGAAACTGTTATTAAATTCATTCGGAAATATACTGGTACTCAGCATATAGGAATGCTTCCAAAGTATATTATATGATAAGCTAAGAATATTTGAAGAAGTTAAAATGAACAATCCAGCAAAAATATTTTTATACCTATTTTGTATAAAGGAAGAATTATTTATAAAAAAGTTAGCGGTGTCCAAATAGAACAAAGATTTCCTAGTCTGGTATGAAGCATCTTCATGCGTTTCTTAAAAGATAATCATTTATTAAATTCTTCTTAATCCCAGAGTTTTCATTGGGTTCCTCGATAGTCAGTTAGTTATTCGAAGTCAAAGAGTTGAATATAGGGTCCACTTCGTAAACTCAACTAATCAGATGAATGGATTTCAATTCACAATTGAAAAGAAAACACAGTGAAGTGCCGATTCCGAGTTTTAAATAAGTAAGTCATTATCCAAAAATGTAAAGAGATTGCAGTTGCATATTCGATGTTGATCATCGAGTCAAAGATTATTTCAAATAGTACCTGAATTATAATTAAAAGTCAGCAGATATAATCTCATATGCGCATTCGTCTCGTGCTTACTGACGACTTATCAGGAGGAGCCGATTTTACGCTCAACACCCACCATATATTTGAGTAAGGAACGTGGGATAATTGGACGGCCAAAACTGCTATACGAATGAGTATACCAGCCGTAGTAAAGTTGGCTTCATATAAATTCTTCGACAATGCGACTTCAAAGACATCTAATTACATATAATATATACCGAGCACGTAAATATTACCAGTACTATGGTTGCTGAGTCAGTACATGGTACCAACACAATGGATTTCAAAGTATGCTATATTTCACTAAAATTGAGAATTAAAATTACAGTGGTACCTCGAGATACGAGCAGCCTAACATACGAGTTTTTTGAGATACGAGCCGGAGCTCGGGCCATATTTTCGTTCAAGATACGAGCCCAAATCCGAGATACGAGCCGTGTTTCCGGAGCGTCCCGCTAGTTGGCGCGCAGGGTCGAGCATCATCCGAGAGAATCTCTCGCTCACTCGCACGTGTTACCCGCTTGAATCGAAGTGTATCTTGTGCGCTGTACTCTTTTTTGCTTGATTTTTGCGTGATTACTGAACTTTTTTGTGTGTTATCATGGGGCCGAAGAAAGTGAGTGCTAAGGACAATGGTGACAGGAAGAAGAGGATGATGTCGATAGAACTAAAGCAAGAAATAATAGAAAAACATGAGCGTGGCGTATGAGTGATTGAACTCGCAAAGATCTATGACCGTAGTACATCGACAATTTGTACGATATTGAAGCAGAAGGATGCCATCAAGAGTGCTACACCAGCAAAAGGAGCCACAATTCTTTCCCAATTAAGGACAAATATCCACGAGGAAATGGAGAAGCTTCTGCTCGTGTGGGTGAAAGAGAAGGAGTTGGCAGGAGATACACTGACGGAGACGGTAATATGCGAGAAGGCACGGAGTATTTATGCCGACTTAGTGAAGAAAGAAGCATCAACTTCTAAAGAGGCATCAGAAGAAGCGTTTAAGGCAAGCCATGGCTGGTTTGATAATTTTAAGAAGAGAACTGGCATCCATTCAGTGGTGAGGCATGGCGAAGCTGCGAGTGCGGACGTGAAAGCAGCCGATACGCACATCCAAATGTTCGCTGCGCTTGTTGCGAGGGAAGGCTACATCCCGCAACAGGTGTTCAACTGCGATGAAACGGGCCTATTTTGGAAGAAAATGCCACGGAGGACTTACATCACAGCAGAGGAGAAGATGATGCCAGGCCATAAACCCATGAAGGACCGTCTGACCCTTGCATTATGTGCAAATGCTAGCGGTGATTGTAAAGTGAAGCCACTGCTAGTTTATCATTCGGAAAATCCTCGAGCCTTCAAGACGCACAAGGTACTGAAAGAAAAATTGCACGTTATGTGGCGCGCCAATGCTAGGGCATGGGTTACGCGGCAGTTTTTACTGACTGGGTAAATCTCCTCTTTGGCCCTGCAGTGAAGACGTATCTGCAAGAAAATAAACTCACGATGAAAGCATTGCTCATCCTTGATAATGCTCCAGCCCACCCACCTGGTCTTGAAGATGATATTCTGGAGGAGTTTCAGTTTATCAAAGTTCTCTACCTCCCACCCAATACGACTTCAATCCTACAGCCGATGGATCAGCAGGTCATTTCCAACTTCAAAAAGTTGTACACGAAGCACTTGTTCCGCCGCTGCTTTGAAGTGACGGAAAACACAAATCTAACCCTTCGAGAGTTTTGGAGAGATCACTACAACATCGTGATCTGTCTACGTATCATTGACTTGGCATGGCAAGGGGTAACAAGACGAACGTTGAACTCTGCATGGAAAAAGTTATGGCCTGATGCTGTCGCAGAAAGAGATTTCGAAGGGTTTGAGCCCGAGACCGAGCAAGAAGAGTTGGAGGAGATTGTATCTCTCGGAAAGTCGATGGGTCTGGAGGTAGATGAGGGTGACGTCAACAAACTCGTCGAAGAACATGAGGAGGAACTCTCAACTGAGGAGTTGAAGGAGCTGCAGATGATGCAACACACGAAGGATTTGGAAGAGATTAGCACGAGTGAGGAGGAGGAAGAGCCGGAGGAAGTGATTTCTACAGGTGAAATTAAAGACATGCTGGCAATGTGGGAAAAGCTGTCAAATTTCATTGAAAAGAAACACCCAGAAAAAGTGGCAGCTGGTTGTGCTTCAGCTATTTTTAATGACACTTGTTTGTCACATTTTTGAAGCATTTTGAAAGGCAGGCAAAAGCAAAGTTCTTTGGATACATTTTTATTGAAAAGAGCTGCGAGTGAAAGTACAGAAAGTGCAGACAAGAAAGGCAAAAACAAGTGATAATTAAATTTACGTAAATGTTAAGCTTAGTTTAAGTTTAAAGTTAGGTGCATTGTTTTAAGTTTTTTCTTTCATTTTAAATAAGGAATGTGTAGTTTTAGTTTTAAAGTTACGAAAATAGTTTTAAGTTCTAAAAAAGCGCCGTTTACGTACGTGTCTAGAGTGCCCTCATCCCTTCCCCCCTCCCTCCTCCTTGCCGTTCACCTTCGTTAGCCGCACTCGTCTGTCTCCAAAGTAAGACTATTATGCTAAATAACTCTTTTATTTCTTTATTTCATATTTGTTATGTATTTCTTGATTATACATGTCTGTTTGTTATTTAAAAACATATCTTTATTCATAATTTGCAACGGGTTGGGGATTTTTCATAGGTCCTGAACGGATTAAATCGAATTCAGTTATTTAAATGGGAGAAATTCGTTTGAGATACGAGCCGATTGACTTACGAGCTCGGTTCTGGAACGAATTATCACATTTCGCGGTAAGCATGCATATATATTAGGTCTTCGCAACAAACAGTATTTAACTGTTATATATTGAATTGAATGATGTCATGTTAACCGCGAAATGTGATAACTGATATCGATCAAGGCCAGAGTGTATGGTTTAACTGGAGTAACAGGTGTTCAGAAATCGTTATAATTCTCAATTTCGGTGAACTATAGCATAAATTGTTATCCATCATATTGGTACCATGTACCGACTCGCAACCATAGTGTTAGTAACATGTACATTTTCGGTACTATAATGTTGGTATCGGTTACTAACGCAATAGCCATAGTGTTAGTATCATTTACAGACTCGGTATATATATTATATAGAGTGAGTGAGCGTGGAAGTCGCATTTTCGAGACTTTATATGATGTTAGCTTCACTACTGCAGGTTTACACATTCGTCTAGGAGATTGTATCGTCCCATTATCCCACATTCTTCACCCAAATATATAGTGGTTAAAGGGCGTAATACCGGCTCCTACTGATGAGTCGCCAGTAAGCACGAAACGAATGTGCATGAGATTATACTTTCCGTTCATGCTGCCTTTGGTTTATCCTTCTGGTCACAACTGAACTAATTTGTTACTAGGTTCGCAACACCTAATACACACTTGCATATATATTAGCTCTTCGCAACAAACAGTATTTAACTGAAATATATAACATTATCGTAAGGATATGCTTATAGTAAAGATAATAAACTTTGCTAAACTTTGATTAACATAAATGATACTTTGGATTGTATAAGTGAAGCCGGGTTGACGAAACGTTTTACTTTCATTAATGCTTGTCCATTTTCAGTGTGATCTGCTGTCGACCGATGAGTGATCAGGTATTTGGGCAACACACAGTCAAATACGCCGTTATTTTTTTGAAAACGATAATTAGATATGCAATATTTTTTATAACGCGAAATGGTTGAATTTTTACAACTATTCGAAGTGTAGCATTGGTTTTCTGCAAGACCACTAATTTAGTTTTATTGTTTAGAGTTACTATATTGTAATTGTAGCACGGCTTTGACCAGTCTGATTCTGGTGTATCTCGATTTATTGGGCATATTTAAACTTATTGTTAACTTAAATTATTATTCCTACTATCGGAATTATAAATTAGTTGTCACTAATTCAACGATGTTTTTAGACATGTAGTGAGGTCTTAAAAATGTTTGGTTTTGGATGCATTCGTCACGCGCATGTGCATTTTATAATATTGTTAATCTATTAAAGGATTATTTAGGTATATTCCCACACTTTGGACTATACGAGAACATCATTTCTTTGACAACATATTATGGTGTATGTTGCCAAAAGTCATTCACGTTTCTTTTAGATGCATATGACTATTTGTTTTGTATTTACTACTTATTGTGTGATTCTCGATAATATCTGTCCTTGTATATTCGATAAAGTTTTAGTTGATCATATTTATTAATACAGTGTATTAATAGCGCCCTTCCCATTTGCGAAATGAAAAATAAATGTAATCAGATACAAGATTGAACGCCAGTTTCAAATCAAATGGTGAATACGCTTCTGCAATTGCGCAACACACCGTTGAAACCTCACACATATGTTTTTCAGACGTAACATTTTAGACAATTACTAAATGTAATAACAAAAGAGAGCTAGCCACATACGGGGCTCTACGGATAAACAAACTACAGCCAAAATTATGTAAGCGGAAAAAGCATGTTCAGGCATTGAGCTTGTACTAGAGATAATGCACGAAATTTATTGGTTGTTCCCTTACTTCACTCCGTTTACACGTTTACATTTTCTGCTTGGTTTAGCTCTTTTAATATATATATATATATATATATATATATATATATATATATATATATATTTCTAATAAGGAAGAAAAAACACATTAATAACAAAGTGGATAAAGGCCATTTATTTCGAGATTACTAAACATCGCTCTACAATCTTTCATTTATATACATTCTGGGTTTTCAATTGATTATGCTAGTGGTAACAAATCTGACTCGCTTTTACTTCTATTTCTTGTTTTGGCTGATTGGTAAGTGTGTATGCGTTTGTGTTTGTGTGTGTGCCTTTTTGCATGTAATGGTCATTCTCGCTGTATTGCAAAGTGATGTCTGAGATCTGGTTACACGTACACGTAACAGCGAACAATGCTCACAAATGGTTAATTCTCAAGCCATCAAAACATAATATATATATATATATATATATATATATATATATATATATATATATATATGTATATTCAATTTTAGAAACTTGAGAAGAACATAGGAAAAAACGGGTCTTGTTTGTGATAAAATTTCATTTTTCATTTTGCGCTTGACAAGGATACTAGGAATTATATTGAGGCTTGCATTTCAAAAGAATAGTTTATTAAACAGTATAGTAGAATATAACATTAAATACTCTCATCATTATTTATACTGTAATCTTGTTTACATTGAATAATTTTTCATGACTTGAATTATTGAATATATAAAACGTTATTAATTTTATCATACGACATTTATTTAGTAATTGCAGTACGAAATTCACCTGCCAATATAGTAAATCGTTCTATGAGACAGAATTTTTAAATATATTATTCACAATAGTCAAATCCTTCTATAAGATTGAAGGATCGGTATAGGTCAGCTAAACCAGAACCTATCCTTCTACACACTAGAAGGAAAGTCATAAAATAACGCTGCGACAAATGTAAAACTATCACGACAAGAGGAAGGGTAAACAATGAGGAGACAACTTGTAAAACAAAGGGGCTAACAGCTCGTTTAACAAACTTCGCTTAAAACAATTTTTAATTATTCATATTACCAATTTATTGTTCCGTTTCATTTGAAAGCTTATGATATATCTCTTCAACAATACCATTGTTAAAATTCAATTGATACTTAGGTTCGAGATTTAGATAAACAAAAATGTTAAATTTTGTAGCAGGTGTTGCGCAGCTAGTAACAAATTAGTTAAAATATGACTAGAAAGATAAACATGCATAGAGACGACTCACCAGTAGGAGCTTGTATTTCGTCCTTTACCCACTATATATTTGGGTGGGGAATATGGGCAAATTGCACGGTACAATCTCCTATACGAATGTATGAACCTGCAGTAGTGAAGCTACAATCATGCAAAGTCTTGGTCAATACGACTTCAAAGCCAAATCACTATTCATAATATATGATATGTATATATATATATATATATATATATATATATATATATATATATATATATATATATATATAGCGCCGCACTTAACTCTCGTTGTAGGTTTTCCATTCGATCGTTGCACTTAGGATCGAACTCGGTTATTGTTCGCACATCACCCCTGATTTGTCAATTACCTAGAGAATATGCGTACATTACATTTAGTTTATTGGTCAGTAACTTCTAAATCTTGTTGGTCAAATATTGCCACCTGATGTAGTACGAACGCATAGGTTATATTCTCCTCATCTTGATCGGTTAATGGTATTATTTCTAGCTAATTTTATGTCGAGAAATTATAGTCATGCAGTATCGGAAGCCATGTACTTCAGTAAAAGCATTACTATGACCATAGATAAATCTGAAACGAGCGCTAGACAGCTCCAGACGGCAAAATTCTAAATGTGTGTAACGAAAGACCTTTGAGGGCTGACATGTCCGAGAAACTTTAAACCATTTTGTGATATCTCGTTCAATGATCGGCCAAAAGATACGTTCTTGTAAAATTTTTCTTCTACCTTCTATATCCGGATGACTCAGATTATGGCATTCATCAAATTCCGCAAGGCGACAATCTGATTGAAGTCATATTTTACTGGTCCGCTGTCCCACCATATCGCCTACTATGAAAGTAGTAAACCGGTCTGAAAAAAAGACTAACCGAGTTACTTTTGTAAGTATATAATCAAAAATTGTGTCAAGTGTGCGGCAGGGTGGCTCAGTGGTTAGAGCACCAGATTCCAAAGCACGCGTGCCCAGGTTCGAGCCCTGACCGCGGCAAATTCTGGCCAGTACGTGATGAGTTCTCGATAAGAACGAAATCAGTATACTGGATGAATTGCCTTTTCTACCCTATAAAATTCTTAGTTTGTACCGACAAATTTATGCAATCAATGGGTCAGGTGTTTATATAAAGATTGCAACCTTAATTATTGTAATAATAATCAAGGTTACTTTGTTGGAAAACTAATAATTCCACTGGTATTAACCCTCTTCGTTTTGCGATGCTTTTCCGCTGGGATAAGATAAAATTAGTGATAGAGACTTGCCGAAGAAAAAAATGAGATCGATCAATGATGAGAATTTACTTCCTATTTAAAAAATATTTTCTTAAACTAGTGTTTACATAGAGTATAGCATAATTGGTCAGAAAAGCGTAGTAAATACAAAGGGATTGGTGTTTATATCAAACTCGCAAACTTGATTTAAAGAAAAGAAGCGTAATAATTTTCGAAAAAGCAAAAACTCAACAAATTGATATTTATGTGCTAAAATTTGGCCCAGCAGCTGAGTGAATACTTAAATGAAACGAGAATTAGATAATAAGGAAGCATAAGTTTGATACAATAACGACAATGGGAGAAAATTGTTAATGAAATTTTTGGGCGCCATTGATACACGCTTATTTGACTGTACTTGTTATCTTAAAAGATAAACTAATTATTAGCGAACCATAAATGCGTTGGGTATTTATTTTCTTAACCAGTTAAATATGAATGCTTATCAATTTTATTTCCCAGTATGACAAATACAAATAATATTTGTAGACAATTATTAATCCGATTTAAAAAATCAATAAAATGCTCGTTACTGTTTTCAAGAGCTTGAATACGACATGACTTTGGTTTAAGCAATAATTGATTGTGCGGGTAGTGGTAACAATTCTTTAAATCATGTTTGCAAGCTTGAAGTAAACACCAATCCCATTTTATTTAACCAATCGTTGAACAGCATAACAAAACTAACGCCAGTCGCACGCACGGACTTGTTTCCACCTTCCAGGATCATCATCAGAGTACGACGGCAAACTGACTAGCGAGGATCAAACCGCATTGCATATATAAAAAGAAAAATTAGATACGCGTTTATCACCTCTAATAGTCTCGCATGCATTTTACTTGTTTGCAAATGACGGCTGCACAATTTCTATAAAGTCACGAACATCAATTTTTTGTAGCATTACTCCACACACACACACACACACAACACACTGCATATATATATATATATATATATATATATATATATATATATATAATGTCCATTCCTTTTTAATTTAACACAGTATTCTTATAATTAGGAAAACACAAATAACGAAGTGGATAAAGGCCATTTATTTCGTGAATACTAATCATCTCTTATACAATCATACATATTTATACATTTTGGGTTTTCAATTGATTATGCTAGTGGTAACAAATCTGACTCGTTTTTACTGCTGTTTCTTGTTTTGACTGGTTGGTGAGTGTGTATGCGTTTGTGTTTGTGTGTATGCGTGTTTGCATGTAAAGGTCATTCTCGCAGTATTGCGAAGTGATGTCTGGGATCTTGTCATTATTGTTTTGATAGCTTGAGAATTAACCATTTGTGCGCATTGTTCACTGTTACATATACAAGTGCTATTTTTCCCAGTATAGTTGATCGTTTCACCTCGTTGCGCAAAGTTTTCACGTGGTAACAACGCCAGTGTTGATTGCAGTGTTAAACGCTCACATTGTTTGGAGACTTCTGTCATCGTATGCGCCTCTGTTATTTCCACTTCAGTTTGTTGCCAATCCGATTGTACGTTTGTTGATTCTAGTCGAGGGCCTGTTTGTTCTTGGCTGGATACTAGTAGATTGTTGTTGAATTTTGTTATTCTTGGCCAGTCGATAAGAATATCATGTTGATGAAACTTTTGAATATTAAGGTCAGGTGCTTGTTGTTTTATGTAAAGGGCTTCGTAGATGAATAATAATTTTTCTGATTTTGCTTTATGTAGAATTGTGAAATTGGTCGAATTGACAGGGTGCCCCGTTGCCAATATATGATCGGAAATAGCTGATTTTCCTGACGGTGGCAAGCCTTTGTTAATCAATTTCTGTGGCAAATGTTGTTGGATTCTGCTTATCAATTGCTTCTTCGTACGTCCGATATATGTGCTACCGCACATACATGAGAATTTGTAGACTATGAATGATTTGGAGAGAATTGGCAATTGATCTTTGGCATCCAACCTCACGATTCTCTGTGTACTAAATGTCATATTAACTTTAACACTGGGAAAGTTGTCCTAAGTTATTCTATTCAGCCGCCGTGTAATTATTGTGGCTGGTACGTCGCCTCTAAATGGTACGTTTAGGAAAACCTGCTTGCCGGTATCCTCTCTAGTGCGAATCTGCCGTGGTCTGATGTTGACATCAATGAAACGCTCTGGGTAGTTGTTCATTAGCAAAATTTTCCTGAGGTAGCCCAGTTCTTCCTCAATCTCGTGTTCAGAGCAGATCTTCCTGATTCTGTTTGCTAGGTTGTTTACTAAGTTTCTCTGTGTACTAAATAGAATCATGAGGTTGGATGCCAAAGATAAATTGCCAATTCTCTCCAAATCATTCATTGTCTACAAATTCTAGCAATCTACTAGTATCCAGCCAAGAACAAACAGGCCCTCGACTAGAATCAACAAACGTACAATCGGATTGGCAACAAACTGAAGTGGAAATAACAGAGGCGCATACGATGACAGAAGTCTCCAAACAATGTGAGCGTTCAACACTGCAATCAACACTGGCGTTGTTACCACGTGAAAACTTTGCGCAACGAGGTGAAACAATCAACTATACTGGGCAAAATAGCACTTGTATATGTAACAGTGAACAATGCGCACAAATGGTTAATTCTCAAGCTATCAAAACAATAATGACAAGATCCCAGACATCACTTCGCAATACTGCGAGAATGACCTTTACATGCAAACACGCATACACACAAACACAAACGCATACACACTCACCAACCAGTCAAAACAAGAAACAGCAGTAGAAACGAGTCAGATTTGTTACCACTAGCATAATCAATTTAAAACCCAAAATGTATAAATATGTATGATTGTATAAGAGATGATTAGTATTCACGAAATAAATGGCCTATATCCACTTCGTTATTTGTGTTTTCCTAATTATAAGAATATATATATATATATATATATATATATATATATATATGGACAATGCAATTAAAAAATAATTGATTGCGCGTGTGGTAGTAGCAATTCTTCAAATCAAGTTTACGAGCTTGAAATAAACACCAATCCCATTGTATTTGACCTGTCATCGAACAACATAACAAATTGCGTGTAACTGGCGGTAATTTTGTTATGTTGCTCGACGACTGGTTCAATACAATGAGATTGGTATTTACTTCAATCTCGCAAACTTGATTCAAAAAATTATTACCACCACCCGCACAATCAAATATTGTTTAATTGAATTGTCTATATATGTATATATATTTTTTATATATATATATATATATATATATTGAGAAATCTGTAAACAGTTAATACTCGTGACTTCATAGAAATTCTGCAGCCGACAATTCCAGACAAGCACAATTTATGCGAGACTATTAGAGGTGGGGGTCGCGTAACTAATTTTGCTTTCCGTATATATATGCAATGCGTTTGGATCCACGCTAGTCAGTTTACCGTCGTACTCTGATGATGATCATGGAAGGTTGAATCGCGTCAGTATGTGCCACTGGCGGTAGTTTTGTTAAGTTTTTCAACGACTGGTTAAATGCAATGATATTGGGGTTTACTTCAAGCTCGCACAGTTTTTTTTAAATAATGGATTGTGTTTATAGGCTCATTTAATCATCAAGTCATTTCTCATGTTGTGACCTTATTTTTATCGCCATCATTTATCACTGAAGCGGACAAATTAATCGGCAATTTTTTCTCTCTTAGTTTTTTCTTTAAAATCTATGGTTCCTAATAACCCGATGCTTGCTTCATTTAACTAATCGATTTATTGCTGCTACTAATTCCACACATAATTTATATTTATATTTTCTGAGATTTCCATGTCCTAACAGCATCACGCGTTCATAACCTTTAGACCATGCTGCTATGTAAATACGCTAGTTTCAAAAGATCTTTAAAATATGAAAAGTAAAGTCATATAGTTATTGGAACTTCCTGTCGCCATCGCAATGTCTCAATCACTGAGGTTATCTTCACCTAGCGGACAGCCTCGCAAACGAAGGGTTACTGTACCATAATTAAAGTTGTCTCTGGATCTGATTCCCTGCGCATTAAAACCCAATACAGAGGCTCACAAATCATCATTGGAAAGATTTAGCTTTTTCCCAGTAGGATTAGCATTTGAATTGAATTTGTTATAGGCGATTGATGGAGTCCATGGAATGTCGTTATAACTGATTATCATCATCATCATCATTATGCACAACCATACAAAAGTCAAAAGCGACTAACGTCTCACTACCATATAACCATTAGAGGCGAAAAAAATATATATAACGACAAAAATAATAATTTAGACACAAATTATTAGTGACATTGACGAGAGAGAAAGAGAGAGAGAGAATACCAAGTTACTATGAATATATTTACCAAGATAACTCACAGAAGTGAGGCCAACTAAACTTCTACACAACACTGTTATGGTCAAGTCAGCATTAGGGCAAGGTAACATCAGAAATACACCTTCCTTGCGGCTTTCACTGTATCACGTCATAAACAAACCAAACCTTGCAGCTACCTTTGTCCTACTAAGAAAATAAAGTTACGAAGATTATTCTACGAGACGTCCGCAACAAGATCGCCACTGAGCTCGATTCGATGCCATAGAGCGAAGTGTTTCCAACCAAACACTATGATGCGCACGTGGACCCGGTCGTGGCAGATCAGTGGGTCATATACTACCCAATTTTGATAAAAGTGACTTCAACTGTTTGTGCCATGTCAAAATATTCCCACCTTGCTTCTTACGCCTATCCGTTGCCGGATGATGGAACAGAGCTCTACTGGGCAATCGAATTGAGGGCATACGCAAAACGTGACCGAGCCAACGAAGTTGATGGAGCCATATTTGTTTTTCTAACGAGGAGTACTTGTTAGCAAATCCACCACGTGTGACTACAGACGAAGACCCGTAGTTGGCGAAAAAACTTTTAATAAGGTTATTTATTTTGCTTATTTTATGACACCTAAAATTAATACAGACAGATATAATCACTTTCTTGTGCAGAAAATTTTATGCATTTTAAGAAATTCAAATTTAGGCAGGCTTAACAGAATATTTTCAAGCAGATGTTTCATGTTTTACATTTGGTAAACACAGCACTTGAATTTTAATTTCAATTTAGTCATCTTCACTTGTAATTACAGCAAAATAATACATCTTTAATTCGGCGTTAGTTCAATAAAATAATTTCTTTAGTTCTGTAGAATGGCTTCAATTTTAGAGGCAGTAATAAATTGTTGGACCGGTGATATTCTTGATGGTTTTCCGACTTCAGATCATAGGTTTGTCTAAAAATTGTTGTATGGAAATTCCAACACAGACTCAGTTGTTTTTGTGACTTCTTTATCTACGAGTTACTTAAATTTTGTACTGAAAATAATCTGATTCATAACGCGGCTTAACACAACCACAACTCTACTTTGAAGAGGACGCGTAAATCTGTGAATGTACGGATTGTTATATACTTTACACCGTTATGATAAATATTTCTTGATCATACGTATATGTTTATCTGTTTAAAAGAATTCGATCATTTTTATTTGATGTAAGTCGCTTTATCTTACATACTGCTATCACTACCCATGCACAACAATAATTATTTATGTAAAAACTTACATACATGTATAACAGTTAAATACTGTTTGTTGCGGAGAACTAATATATATGCAAGTATGTATTAGGTGTTGCGAACCTAGCAACAAATTAGTTCAGTTGTGACCAGAAGGATAAACCAAAGGCAGCATGAACGGAAAGTATAATCTCATGCACATTTGTTTCGTGCTAACTGGCGACTCATCAGTAGGAGCCGGTATTACGCCCATTAACCACTATATATTTTGGCGAAGAATGTGGGATAATAGGACGGTACAATCTCCTAGACGAATTTGATGAGTCGCCAGTAAGCAAGAAACGAATGTGCATGAGATTATACTTTCCGTTCATGCAGCCTTTGGTTTATCCTTTGGTCACAACTGAATTAATTTGTTACTAGGTTCGCAACACCTAATACATACTAACATACATGTAACCAGTTTCGCTTTTAATACATGATCGTGACACAAAAAATATTATTCCACCATTAGACATTTCATCTCGATTCGCGTTCTGCTCTGATGATGACAATGGAAGGTCGAAACGTGTCAATACGTGTGTCTAACGATAGTTTTGCCATGTTGTACGACTGGTTAAATACGACGCGGTCGGTGTTTGAAGGAATTTCTTTGGTGCGCACCTGGATTAATTGAAAGTACCTGATCTGCGTTTTGACTAACGCAGCTTTCATTTTTCCAGTAATTTTCTTTTTGCAAAAAAATTTCGATCTACATTACCGTAGATCTTCATCAGTTGCGGTCGGTGTTTGTTTCGAATTCGCAAATTAAACGAAAAGTTATCACCACATGCTGAATCTACAATTAGTAAACAGCGCAATATTTAATATGGAACAGAAGTGTTAAAAAGGTCATATTTTTGAATGCATAGAAATTGTACGTCCGACATATAAATCAAGTGCAATATAAGCAAGAATAACATGAATGAGAGCAGCCTATTTGGTTTATCATATTTTTAAACTTTATATTTTCGTTTTATCTTCGTTAAACGATTAATTAAGGTGCTTTGACGACGACCATGGAAGAAAATAGCAAATAAAAATGTCCGCAATCATTGACTGTCTAATTATCTAAATACTCAATTCAATACCGCTTCTCTCGGCAGCATGGTGTCTGTTGCATAATGGCAGATTGTGGTTGGCCAGTTGGAAATTTAGATTCAAAGTGATGCCATATACGCTCCACTGGAAGAAATGGATAACCATAAAGCATAAGTTAGTTGATCAATGAATATTGTGTGTAGTGTGGGGCAGGGAAGCGCATTGGATAGAGTCGTATGCTATGAAACAAATGTGTTCCAGTTTGAGCCTCGTCCGCGGCAAACTACCAAATGGTACTCAGAAGAGCTAACATGAAGGACGAAATCAGACCACTTGATTTATTGCCTTTTCTACCTAATACAATGTTTATATTATACTGAAAAATTTAAATATAATGGGATTGGTGTTTGTATGAATATAGAAACTTTGATTTTATATAATTGTTATCACCACTTTAGCAATCAATGAAAGTTTAATTTCATCAGAGAAGCTTGCTATGGTTTGAAAGACAAATTAAAATATATGGTAGATGATCTTGCTACTTTAAGTAGCATTAAACATTTTGATAAAACAGTAATTTCAATCTCCGTTATGCGCGCCATTTTATTATAAGGAAGATATCGCAAATATGGCAAATTTTCATTTGTAACCTATGGATATCATTTAAGTCAACGGGCGAGTTTTTGTTTCTCAATTTCAATATTAACTAATTTAATCTGACAACGGTAGCGTATTACTGTATTCTTTAGATTGTTTTACCAACCCCACCCTCCATGAAAACTATTGCGCACTGGATGAGATTAGGTTAAGCAGGAATTCAGTTTTAGTGTAAGTGAATCAAAACGAACTGTCAATGTGCTTGATAAACAATTAGAGAAATGATGCAGCATGAACAGGTGATTGTGTTAGCTCCTTTTGGTTGTTTAATTATTTATTTAAAAACATATGAGTATATATATATATATATATATATATATATATATATATATATATATATATATAATTGCCTTTTCTACACTATACAATTCTTAGTTTATATTGACATATGTAATTTATTAATGAGTCAGGTACATATATCTAGCTCGCAACCTTGATTATAGTAATTGTGTATACAATTGTTGGGGTGGAGGGTCTGGTTTTAATGTGCTGACTTTTGCACAATTCGACGGAATTGGTGGATCGGGTGCGCGAAATAAAAGCGATTATTTAATTTCTTTATTACTATCGAGCAAGAATGTAAGCAAACATATTATAGGCAGGATTAAACAAACATAGATTGCGCAGGCAGTGACAACAATTATTGTAGTCAAGGTTGCGATATCAATATAAGAACCTGACCCATTAAGTACTTACATATGTCAGTATAAACTAAGAATTGTATAGTGTCGAAAAAGCAATTCATCCAGTAGACCGGTTTCGTTCTTATTGGGAACTCGTCACGTACTGGCCAGAATTTGTCGCAGACAGGACTCGAACCTGAGCACGTCTGCTTCGGAATCTGGTGCTCTAACCACTGAGCCATCTTGCCGCACACTACACTGCACACAATTTTCAGTTATATACTAACTAATGTAACTTGGTTAGTCCATTTTTCCTATAGGTGGAGCTCATATGGCATCCATTTAGACCCAAAGTTCCAACTAACCATCCCAAATCTGTTATTACTGAACAGACACCACACTATATATATATATATATATATATATATATATATATATATATATATATATATATATATACTCTGAAGATAAATGTGTGTATATATGTAAATGTCGTGCGTTAGTGAATGCTTTACATTTAGGCATACCTCGTCCTTGGTATATCTAAAATAAATGTTGATAGAACTGTTTCGATCGAAGACACCTCATTTGACGTAGTTTTTTTGAATGATTATTGTATTAAATTCCTGTTGATAAAACACAAAAAGATGCTTCGAAACGTCGTGAACCAATCGGCATTTGATACTTCAACAATTTCAGTGGATGGAACACGCCGCGTTGAAGATTTCAAAGTGATTAAACCAGACAAAAGCCATTTTTCAATATGCCAGTTACGTAGAATCTACAAATTACGTTTGTCAATCGTGGACGTGATAAATTTTATTATAACCCCACGTAACAACAATCGCTCATGCATGTTGTTTCAAATTTTACAAATACACATGTGGCCATTTAGATCATGAATGCCAGCGGTAAACCCGATGAAGTCCTCAAGCTATTAGAGAATTGAGAGAGGATTTATGATGTAGGTGTTTCAGAAATGATGGAAACGGAGACAATTATTGCGTATTCGAATTCATCTATTTTTGAGGAGTGTTTAAATACTTAATCTTGGAAGGACACAATATTATTTAAGAGGGTCTTTATAATCGAAACTGACTCCTAAATTTTCAATATGATACAATAAATTTCTCTGCGTCTACAGTCATGTCACAGTAATTCGCGTGCAAGCACCAGTAAATTTAGTGTAAGTTATTGATTTACGAAATTATCTAATATGATGTTGCTGACACAGTCATGATTTTATATAATCTTACGTCAGAATGGACAGATAAGCGTTTCCTCTTGCTAAGAATTGACCATATCAAACCGGATGAGTCTGCCATGTTTACGTATTTCATATTTAAATGGGCAAAATTCACTAAGTCACTCATAAGCACGTTTATTTCTGTCAGTAGGCAAAGCGAAATAGAAAAAAATGTATATAGATACATGTGTACAAACATGGCTACTACTAACGAGTGATGAAAAAGGACGAGACCAATCTAATATATGAATTGCATTTGCTATCATGTTTAATGTGCATATATTACACAGAAGAAAAAACCCGAATACTTGTTTTATTGAATGCAAGCACATATTTTGTCTAAATTTAACAATTTTATTTCAACCTCTACTGCACATATCTCTATGTGGACAGGCGTTTCCGACTGCTGTCAACAGGGTCAAATCAAAAATTTCATTATTAGAAAACGCAAAATAATTAATGTATGGGATATTCCATTTGCTTATCTTGAATATTTTTACGAGATAACTAAAACGATATTCGATGAGCATACAAATAGGCTAGGTATGTAATGTGATATATCAAACTCACACAAGCACGTACACACACATACACACACGAAAGCACATATATATAAATATATATATATATATATATATATATATATATATATATATATATACTCACCAAAACGGAATTGATCAACAGAATTCAACAAAATTTTACCGCATAAATTGATTCAAATAATACTGGCAACGCCGGGAAATCAGCTATTACGCGGCGAATTCTGGAGAGTACGTGATGAGTTCCCGATAAAGACGAAACCGGTTTACTGGATGAACTGCTCTTTCAACAGTATACAATACTTAGTTTAATGTGTGTACACATTAAGAGATCTAACAGCAAGTATAAATGGGGCAGTTTAAACAAGAATTTTCCACTTGACATACTTATTGCCATTTGTGTTTGATTTGCTTTCTATTGAAAAAGGCCTTCATATCCGGAGGCCGATATATATGACGAAATCATGATGACAGTGGATTCAAACAATTCGGTACGCAATCCGAAAATCAGGTAAAAATAATGAATATATAATAGGATTAATTTTTATATCAACCTGACAACATTGTTTTTAAAAATCAAAAATCATATGGCACATATTTAATTCAAATTAGATAAATAATAAAAACCGTACTAGGAAAAAGTTGGTCAAATAATGTAAATGTATAACATATATTAAATTCTGTTTTGAACAAAGGTTTTCATAGTATTATGGTTTAGCATCAGACCACATTTATTTTCAGATAATATCAGGCTCATGCCAATGTCGTCCATAAGTGCATAATTATCCTATTAGCTAAATTATCACTAAAAATGTAATACCTCAAATCTGTTAGTTTTGGTTACGAAAGAAGTACACCGTTCTGATATATATATATATATATATATATATATATATATATATATATATATATATATATATATATATATATATATAAACTCACCAAAACGGAATTGATCAACAGAATTCAACAAAATTTTACCGCATAAATTGATTCAAATAATACTGGCAACGCCGGGAAATCAGCTATTACGCGGCGAATTCTGGAGAGTACGTGATGAGTTCCCGATAAAGACGAAACCGGTTTACTGGATGAACTGCTCTTTCAACAGTATACAATACTTAGTTTAATGTGTGTACACATTAAGAGATCTAACAACAAGTATAAATGGGGCAGTTTAAACAAGAATTTTCCACTTGACATACTTATTGCCATTTGTGTTTGATTTGCTTTCTATTGAAAAAGGCCTTCATATCCGGAGGCCGATATATATGACGAAATCATGATGACAGTGGATTCAAACAATTCGGTACGCAATCCGAAAATCAGGTAAAAATAATGAATATATAATAGGATTAATTTTTATATCAACCTGACAACATTGTTTTTAAAAATCAAAAATCATATGGCACATATTTAATTCAAATTAGATAAATAATAAAAACCGTACTAGGAAAAAGTTGGTCAAATAATGTAAATGTATAACATATATTAAATTCTGTTTTGAACAAAGGTTTTCATAGTATTATGGTTTAGCATCAGACCACATTTATTTTCAGATAATATCAGGCTCATGCCAATGTCGTCCATAAGTGTATAATTATCCTATTAGCTAAATTATCACTAAAAATGTAATACCTCAAATCTGTTAGTTTTGGTTACGAAAGAAGTACACCGTTCTGATATATATATATATATATATATATATATATATATATATATATATATATATAATTAAACCTCGAAAATTCCATTTTTATCTAAGTAGCTTTCGCAATTAGAATGAGCATACCGACTTAGTCGACTTAATGTGCTTCACGAAGAAAGGCATCAGCGCCTGTTTTAACTCAAAAGTACAATTAGCCTGACAAAATCTCGCATTAACCACGCACATTGGAAACCTTACCGCCATGCCAATAAAATTAAAAGTCTTAAAGTCACATTAAAATGATTGGAGTCGGCAATGATTTTCAACATCGAACGTGGGGATTGGAAGCACCCCAACTCTTCTTTTATTCTACTAATAATACGGAGTAAGCCAACAGTCATTTGCACCCTCGTATGCATTTCGACCTCCTACGTGCATCCTTGCCCTCTATCGGTGAAGAGACTGAAATATTTGAGCAATGGGTCTCCATAACTTTATTTTTAATCAAGGTTGCGCTCTTGATATAAACATTGATATAAACCCATTATGTACATGCATTTGACAATATAAACTAATTATTATATAGTGTGGAAAAGGCAATTCATTCAGACGTGCCCAGGTTCGAACCCTGTTCACGGCAAATTCTGGCCAGTACATGATGAGTTCCCAATAATGACGAAGCCGGTCTACTGGGTTACTTGCCTATTCCACACTACACAATTCTTAGTTTATACTGAAGAATGTATGTACATAATGGATCAGGTGCTTATATCAAGATCACAATCTTAATTAAATATAATTGTTCTACGAAATAGAAGAGAATCAATAATATTGGAACGGCAACACTGTACAAATTGTAATGTGACTATTGGTGTGTTTTCATTTATAGATCACAAAATTTCCTCAAATAAATTGACACGTGGTTTTGCGCAACGCTGTCTTCGTTAGATTTGTTCCCGCCCTAGTACTACAGCGTTTTCGGAGAACGTTACACTTTTGGAAGGCTTAAGAATGACGGGAATAGTGAGAACCCATTAATCACAGAATAAGACACGCTCTAAGACTACAAGTGTAAATGAATCAAGATTTTGGACTCCTTCGTCGAAGCATGTGATGTTTTCCCAAATAACTGCCACCAGTTAGATTGCGTGACTAATTAACGGGGTGGTCATACAAAGAAATGTATGTGATCACAGGCACTTATTCTGATAGATCTCCAATAGCACTTAGTTCAGTCTTATGTTTCAAACACGTCAGATGTCAGGCCACCTGGTAAATTGATATTGCAGGATTTTAACATATAAATGTTTGGTATAAGATAAGCATCATTTAATAAAACAAGTGCAATTTATCAACAAGACCGTTCTCACATTTAAGTTGGTTTAACAGCACAAAATTGCATGCAATGCACGGCTTCCCTACTGCAGAAAAGGTGTCCTCGAGTTTGGTCCTCGATAACTGAGTGGTGCCAAATAAATTAGTTCAACGTTTGTTTGTTTTTGGTGTCCAATTATTTCTCCAATTGTATTCCGTTATAAATAACTGTATATGAAGCTCTAAATACAGTTGAAAATGTCTGAAATTGTTGTTATTATTATCTTGTTTATTTAAGTTTTCTACCTTGTCGTGGAATGATATTGCAAGTTCATGATAATTTGGCTAGTGTTTGTTAGACATCCACTATCTGAAGCCCGAGAAATTATAAAGAAAATAGCCATGTCTTGTTCAAAAAGTAGCATTTAAATACCTATCTTTAGGGATGATTTGTTATGGTATGCACGCAGAAGTTATATTAGAGCATAAAAGGTAAGTCATTGATTTTTAAATTGTATATATTGTAGTTGAAAAATCGTGTCGATAACATAGAAAATGTGTGTATCCTAACTTCACTACATTCAATTTATTGCGTGCCAGGCTAAATGTGTGGTCTAATGATTATTTACGTCTATTTTGCGTAGAAACACAGCTAATTTTGTTTTCCCCATGGTTTGTACATTTTTAGGCTTATCTCTGCCTTACTGTGCTCTACACTTTGACTAAGTGTGGGGCTAGAAATCTAACGGTAAAATTGCGTAAAAAATTGTACCGTCTGTTCAAGATAAGCTTTATGTCTTCAAGTTTTCGCTAAAAAACCAGAGTACATCGGTGAACTTGCTAATATTATCAGTACTATTACGGGCAAATTTTGAATGTGGATAGAAAAATAAATCTACCAATAATAATGATTGCCAATATTGCCGTTTTTTCATCCATACTGTAGAAGTTTCTACCTGTAATGATTGGACTGACTATTATGATGACGATTTGCATAATTAATAATGTAGGCCAATGTAGGGGCACAACATTTGAATTCACATATCTTATTGTTAATTTAAATAATAAAGGATGATTTGCAAACTAAAAATTGTTAGGATCAAGTAGTTTATCTTATTGAGATTACATACAGCGTCTGATATTTGCTTGTCATTTAATATATATATATATATATATATATATATATATATATATATATATATATATATATATATGTGTGTGTGTATAACACAGAGATCGAAGATGAATTGGTTATACTTGCAGGAAATCCAAGACCATTCGCAACTCAAACATTTTGATCAAAATTTCTTAGTTGTGAATGTGTACTTGATTATGCGTACCTAGTAACAAATTAATTCAAATAGCACCGGGAGGATATAGTCTCGTGGACAAATGTGTTTCGTGCTTACTTGCGATCAAAGCCAGAAAGTATGGATGTGCTGTTCAATTTTCCCACATTCCTTGCCATAATATATAGCGGGTATAGAGCGTAGTACCGAATCGTACTGATGAGTCGACAGTAAGCACGAAACGAATGTGCACATGAGATTATACCTTCCGTTCTTGCTGCCTTTGGTTTTTCCTTCTGGTCATATTTTAACTAATTTGGTACTAGGTGTACAACACCCAATACACAATTGTTATAGGCTAATAAGTTCAATTTATTCTGCATTAAAGTGACAATTGGGAAGAATTAGTCTAATATGATAGGTTATGCTTAGTCTCATAGTCAAAACATACCAATTGACTGTCGAACGTCAGAGTTTTGCTTGCCAAATTTACTGCCATGCTTCTTTATGGAAATGCGGAGAAAACAGGGGCACAGCTTAGCATTGAGTTTCGATGTGAATCACGGCATTGTACGCTAATAGAAGCTAGAAAAACTCAAAGATAAAAATATATTTGTAAAACACGTTTGTGTTTTAACGCGAATGCTTAATTCTGTCTTGCTGTGCACGTCAATTGATTTATTTTTTACCTGGATTGTGGAGTTGCATCTTCCTATATTAACAAAGCATCTACTAAGTTTTGCTTCTATCATTCTCATTCAGAATGCAGACGGGTTTGAGGCTTAATGTGTATAATTTCTTGATTTAAATTAAGATTTTATAGTCAGTCTCATGTAAAATAGCTTAGTATGATATATAAACGATGATTAAAAACAGTTGTCATATATATATATATATATATATATATATATATATATATATATATATTACGTCTTAAATTAAAACTCACTGGTAGTTTTATAATTATCGTTTAAGGCAGTTTTTTAAATCATTCAAACATAGTAATGCAAGATATAGTGCTGTTTTTATGCAAGAGATGCTTTTAAACAATAATTGATTGCGCGGGTGGTGATAACAATTTTTGAATGAAATTACTGTGATGGATATCTGGAATTTGCAAACTTTATCCAAACAATAGAGGCTTATTAGTTCAGTTGTGACCAGAAGGATAAACCAAAGGCAGCATGAACGGAAAGTATAATCTCAATCACATTCGTTTCGTGCTTACTGGCGACTCATCAGTAGGAGCCGGTATTACGCCCTTTAATCACTATATATTTGGTCGAAGAATGTGGAATAATAGGACGGTACAATCTCCTAGACGAATGTATAAACCTGTAATAGTGAAGCTAACATAATCTAAAGTCAACGACAATGCGACTTCAATGCTAACTCACACTATATATTATATATACGGAGTCTGTAAAGGATACTAACACTATGGCTATTGTGTTAGTAACTGATACCAACATTATTGTACCGAAATGGTGCATGGTACTAACATTATGGTTGCCGAGTCGGTACATGATACCAACCTGATGGATATCAATTTATGCAAAAGTTCACCGAAATTGAGAATTACAACAATTTCTGAACACCTGTTCCTCCAGTAAATCCATACACTCTGGCCTTGATCGATATAAGTTATCACATTTCGCGGTAAGCATGACATCCTTCAATTCAACATATTACAGTTAAATACTGTTTGTTGCAGAGATCTAATATATATGCAAGTATGTATTAGAGGTTGCGAACCTGGTAACAAATTAGTTCAGTTGTGACCAGAAGGATAAACCAAAGGCAGCATGAACGGAGAGTATAATCTCGTGCACGGTGTCCCATGTTATTGCAGCGTTTAAAATTTTCGAGGACAGAAAACTTATAATTATTTCATACTTTGGAGTTTTAAGCTATCTCAAGATATCACTACACCTTATCTGCACTAAATAATAATAATATTGTTAATTGTTCAAAATAAAATGCTTGGTGTTTTACTTTAAATCAAGTTTGCGAGCTTTAAGTAAACACCAATCCCATTGTATTTAACCAGTCATCGAACAACATAGCTAAACTACTGCCAGTCGCACGCACGGATGCATTTCGAACTTCCATGATGATCATCAGAGTGCGACTGCAAACTGACTAGCGAGGATCAAACCGCATTGCATATATTTGGAAAGCAAAATAAGATATGCGGCTCTTACCTCTCGTAGCCTTGCATACATTGTACTTGACCGGTTGTACTTGACTGGTTGATTTTTTTTAAAGCCGTTTCTTATAGCATGACCGGTTTCATTACTTGCATTATTTATAGTAGGAATATAACAACGTCATAATTTATATCACTAAAATAATAAATACTGGAATGAAGTTTTCAAAGTCTAATTAAGCTTTATTATTAGTTGTTTTATAAGAGTAGGTAGAGTATTTTAATACATGCGAATGAACATTAATTTTAGAAATGTCATCATCATCATCATCATCATCATCATCATCATCATCACCATCATCATCATTATCATCATCATCATCATCATCATCATCATCATCATCAGTCACATCACTCATAATCATCATCATCATCATCATCATCATCATCATCATCATCATCATCATTATCATCATCACCATGCACAGCCAAAATGATTAATGTCTCACTGTCATATAACCATAAGTCGTTCATGGCTGTGTGTGGACTAAAAGTACCCTAGGTCGCCCATTCCTAGGGAGGATGGTTTGTATTCGGAGTTTTCCTTCTATTAGATATCTGCCAACAAAGGCTGATAAGCAATATGTGCCCAGATGCCAATGGCCAAAGTTTCCTTCAGCAGCCGAAACGTGCCCTTCACGTCTGACACGCTTGCTCTCATTTCATCAAACACATTTAACAATAAAATTTCCTGCGCAGTTAAACCAAACTCCGGGCTACAAAAAAACGGGATTATGACAATGTCCCTTTAGACCCTGCAAGATTCATTCTGCCATTTCCGAACAGATCTATATGCAAAACAGTTTTATTTATACATTTAATGTTATAAGTATTATTTCAATTGAAACCCTTCAAATATCAATCGGTTTATTAGCAGTATTAAGATTGAACATATGCCCAACAAGATTACTATTAGAGATAGTTTCAACACTTAAATAACTTAGACTCGTGGCCACACATTAATCTTTATTCAGTATACATTTGTGTGAACATAATGTTAATACATAACTAACTAGTTAACTTGCAAACGTGTTTTGTGCAAAGTGAATTTTGTTCACAAAGCACACACAAATTTGCAAATTTTAGCCGATTGTAATGCTTCAGTAGGTGGTCCATTTCTGCTATAAACCGTTATCGGAAACTTTTTTTAATTCTGTGATAAATAGTTTTGAAAAGAACACTGTTCACATTTGCATCGTGTGTAAAGCCATCCATAGCTAAAATAAAAACGTGTGTTCGATGAAACATATAGCTCACAAGGCCTACAATACTAAAAAATGTTCTTTTAATGCAAGACATTAATTAAACAATCAACAATTGGGAATGGGAATACTTAGATGTTTCAAATCTGTGCTAAATAGTTTAAAAAAATCGGTCCTTGTTAAGTATTTTCACAAACCCACACAAGCATTAATGAGCCTTTAAATAATTATTTTCTCTATAAATTTACAGAAGTTGTGGCTAATCTCTAATACTATATATTTGTTATTAAACATAAAGATACTGGTATTATATAGATTATTTAATAATTTATTTATGTAAATCCCTGTGATAAATTACAATTTAAAACATTCATTTTTGCATAAATTTGTATTCCATATGACGTACAGGTTTTCGATATATATATATATATATATATATATATATATATATATATATATATATATATATATATATTATTACATGAAGAAAAACATTAAAATCAAAGTGGATAATTATTTAAATCAAGTTTGTGAGCTTGGTAAACACCAATCCCATTGTATTTAACCAGTCGTCGAACAACATAACAAAACTACCGCCAGTTGCAAATGCACTGGTTAAATAATGGGATTGGTGTTTACTTCAAGTTCAAACTTGTTTTAATACACTTTTATCACCACATTGTTGTCAAAGTGATAGTGGCCATTTATTTGAGACTACTAAGCTTCAATTTTAATGTAATATTATCTACTTGTTTTAATTATATATATATATATATATATATATATATATAAATTGAAATTTGGTGTTCTTGGTTGCGCAAAGCGATCATCATATTTAACGTATCCAAGAGTTTCTTTTGCGGGTGGTCGATTAGCACGTTCAGTTTCGCAATGATCCGATTATTTCTCGTTTCCAAATATGCGCTGCATTTGGCTTCGTGGTGGAAGCCTTCGGAGTGATGGGATGAATCCACACCCACCCACCACGAAGCCGAACTCTGCGCGTACTTGTAAATGAAGATCAGTCGGTACTTTGTGGAACTGAGAGTGTTAATTGACCAACAACGAAAAAAACTCGTCAACCATCCGCTTTGACTCCAGCTCAAGTTCTGGAGATACTCGCATTAATTCCGCTAAAGTTAAGTGTGCTAAACTCGTGGAACGCGATTTAAATTGATTTGAATTGGTGTTTACTACAAGTTCGCAAACTTGATTTAAAGAATTGTTACCATCGTCCGTGCAATCATTGACTGATTAATTTCTCATTTGTTTGTGTTTATGTGTATGTGTGTGCCTTCCTATGTGCGTTGCCTACATTGTGTTCGCTTATTAATAATGCATTTATTCAATCCAACTTAATTCCTTCTGGCATATTGTAGTAGTTATTGAGAACCTAATTACAAAGTAGTTGAAATAGGACTACAAAGATGTGCCAAAGTCAGCAGGAGCAACAGCTATTATTTCATGCACAAATACGTTTCGTGTTTAGTGGCGATGTTCCAGTAGGCGCTCTAACTACGCCTTTCATCCACAATCAATTTGGTCAGGTAATGTTGGCCTGGTGAACCATATTATCTCCTATACGTACGTTTATTCAAGCAGTAATGAAGTTAACTACATATAAAGACTTCGAAAATGAGACTTCAGAGCCAACGCACAATATTTAATGTATACCGACCCGATAAAAAGTACCAACAGAATGGTTTATGACAATAGATCTAATTTATGTCAAAATTGAAAATATCAACTAATTCTATACACTTGCTACTCTAGCGCGAAACGCATGCGTGCATGAGAGTAAATCTTTCATTTATTCTGATTTTTCAAATATTGTTGGTGTTCGATGAATTAC
Organism: Eudiplozoon nipponicum; assembly: GCA_029291075.1. Classification (NCBI taxonomy): domain Eukaryota; kingdom Metazoa; phylum Platyhelminthes; class Monogenea; order Mazocraeidea; family Diplozoidae; genus Eudiplozoon; species Eudiplozoon nipponicum. The sequence goes on from JAQBSW010002896.1 coordinate 83,423, forward strand.
TAGATACGTAAGACATAATACACAATTGTATATATATATATATATATATATATATATATATATATATATATATATATATATATATATATATATATATATATATATATATATATATATTAGGTCATCGCAACAAAACATATAAAGCTAACACATATTTGACTGAATGATGTCATAAATACTGTGAAATGTGTTACCTAATAATGATTAAGGGCAGAGTGTCTGGACTTGCTGGAGTAACAGGAGTTCATAATTGGTTGTATTTGTTAATTTTTAAAACCGCTGTGATGATACACTTTAAAGCTTTGAGAGCTCGAAACCTATTGTATTGGTATCCTTGATAGGTTCGGTATACATTATATATGCTGAGTTGGCTATGAAGTTATACTAGCGAAGACTCTATATAAAGGTGAATGCGTTACTGGCATAATAGATTGCTCCGTCCTACTGCGAAACATTTCTCGGAAACGTTTATAGTGGATATAGAGCGTAGTACCAGCTGAATCGCAAATAAGAGCGAAACAGATATGTAAATAATATTATATCTTTTATTCGTGCTGACTTTGGTTTATAGCTGTGGTCTTACTTAAACTAATTTGTTAATCAATACGCAATAAATAATACATGATTTCAGATATATAAATTAATCACGACAAGAGTTATATAACTGTTAATCTCCAATGCTTTAAAAGGTAACTATAGAATTTGTTAGTAATTAAAATCTATTTTTCTTTTTGACTGTGAGGTATAGATTGCTTTACAATGATTTTATATTTAAATTGAAGTTTTATTGGTCACTTCAGATTAGAAATTAAACCATGATAAATAAATAAATAATTCCATAACTAGTAAAGTTTTAGCTTAAATAGTAAAACTAGCAGCTATTAAATACGACTTGAAACTTCCCTATCTCAATGAATATTTAAAAATTGCTCATTTAATAATTTATTTGTTTCTTTTGATAAGAAGTTTGTATATTGCTTACGTGGACCTTGGTTAAACAATGAATTTTTATTCAAGTGAAAATATTGAAAATAAATTTGCCACAAGTTGTTTTTTCCTGTGTATATGGTGTCATCCCTGAAGATGGGACTGGAAATGAAGTCCCGAAATTTCGTAAAGGAATGAGTGGAAAATCTTTTTCCAACGTCATTTTCAGACAGGCAGCTGATGGAGGGCTTCAAAATGAAGGGAAAAGTGAGAACCCATCAATCAAGTCCAATAATCAGGTGCACCTGGAAATGCAAACGATTCAAGAGTTTACCGACCTACGAGAGCTATCAGTTGTCCCGCGCAAGAAAAATGCGGTGAAATCCATAATACTTAATTTAGTAGTAAGCATACCAGTTAATCTACTGTGGGTGAGTTCATAAAGTTAGCTCTCGATTAAAATCCAAATGGTTCAGTTTTATATCTTACAAATAGTTTGGACATTATTCCGATTCAAAGTGCTTTCATTATTTACTGATTAACGAACTCCATCGTGTCTACTCATATAAGCATATTGAATACCATCTTAGGCTCCAATTTTCTCACATTTTTGGTCGTACATTTTCTCTAATATTAGAATATTTAAACCACTTACGCGTATGTTTCTTTATTAATATAATCAATCTTACGATCTTAAAATCGACACCTGACTCATTAAATACATTCTCTTGCCAGTATAAACGAAGAATTGTATAGTGTAGAAAAGGCATTTCATCCAATAGACCAGTTCAACCTTTATCGGAAACTCATCACGTCTTGGTCAGAATTTGCCGCGGACAGGGCTCGAACCTGGGCACGTCTGCTTCGGAATCTGGTTCTCTAAACACCGAGCCACCTACCACAAACTTCATTATTTTCAGTTATATAGTAACAAATGAAACTTCGTTAGTCTTTTTTCTTTTAGGTGGAGCTCATATGCCATCCATTTAGACTCAATGATCCAACTAACCATCCCCAATTTGTCATTGTTGAAAGTACACAACACTAAATGGGGAGGTGGTATTGAAATGAACCTTTATGTAATAAAAACGAACATTGGTTGCACTGGCGATGATAGCAATTATTTTTAATCAAGATTGAGATCTTCATATAGTTACCTTACCGATTAAGTGCATACATTTCCCAGTATAAACTAAGAATTGTGCAGTAAAGGCTTTTCATCCAGTAGACCGATTTCGTTCTTATTAGGAACTCATCAAGTACCATTTCTTCATTTTGCACAAAATTTAAATTAAGATAGGTCAAAATAGATTTACAAGTCAAGATGAGGCAGTACGCTAGACGAGTCATGTAGACATCGGCAAGTAGACTTCCTTAAAGAGTACAATTAAACAATAATTGATTGCGCGTGTGGTGGTAACAATTCTTTAAATCAAGTTTGCGAGCTTGAAGTAAACACCAATCCCATTGTATTAATTACGGAGTGTTTGTCACCACTCCATCCATTTGCGTGAAATGTTGACATTTAAAATTGAATTTAAAATTCTTGTTTTACTTATTTGGGAGCATCTACAGATTAAATGTAGGTATGGGTAAAGATGGATGGCTTATATCGATGAACTTACAGAGAAAATTTAGGCTTAAATCCACATTAATAATAGTAAATTGATTTCGGACGTCAAACGAATCAATTTTAGTAGTGTAATAATACGAGTTCACTTGGTTTATTATATATTAGACGTGACGCGAAATTTTTTCACATTTTAATTTGTGCTGGCTGTGTGATTTTTTTGGCTTTCCCGCCATCTTATTCTGTGGAGTCTTGATTATTGAAATGATTAGTCTAATGGCACAATTTGCTTGTTCCAGCTACTTTGTGCTCGTGTGTCGACTGGTTTTGTTTGTTTCGACTACTTATGATGTCATCGATTTCATTAGAATTCACATCGTCGGTCTCCTGTTGATTTCCTCCACACGAAATTTTAATCACTTACACACAATAGTGAACACTTAGTATTTCCCGATCTGTCTTTATTTACTTGGCATGGTTTCTTCTTCTGTTCGTAATCATGAATAATTTTCATTTGACTAATATTATCATTGGTATTCATATGAAAGATACCTGCGCCTTTGTGTGACTTCAATAATTTAATTTCGTTATTGAGTCGCAAGTGTTTATATCTTTCTATGTGCTCCTTCTTTATAAAAGTGACTCGTTTGTGGTTTCATTTTAAATTCTTCATAGGCAAAAATTAGTTCAGCTTTAAAAATTTGACAGAATTCATCTACGTGTGAAATTCCTGACGTAACAAGACCAAATAAAAGCTACTTTGCAGCTTCTGATATTATCTCCGTCGTCAGGTTCTTATCGTTTGGAAATAGACCGAATTTTGGTTCAAACGATAACACTTCTTTCTTTCAAAGATGTTGTATATAGCGCAGCGCTGTCATCATGTTTTTATGCCGTCGTTGACTATTGCGTATCGATTGATAGTAATTGAGGCCAGTAAAATCTTGATTCGTCTACATCTCGAAATGCACAGCGTGCCTATTTCTGTGTTCAATGGATTCTCGCTGGTCTCGTTACTCATAAGCCTTCCTCATGACTACAGTCCATTGAAAATATTGTAGTACTAACTTTTCCGGAGTAGTTTTGTACTTCTAAGTTTCCAGTGAAGAGTACACGTGTGGAAGGCTTATGAGTGATGGGACCAATGAGAACCCATCAATCACAAAACCTTAAATAACGTGCACCTGGAAATTTAAATGAATGCAGATTTAAGCAATAGACCCGCAATAGTCAATGGCGATATAAAAACGTATTTCTGTTAGTCCGAAAGAAACAAAATCGTATGATTGAAAACCGACGCGTCAGAGATCTCTGGAAATGCGTTGGAAACAGGATCGTTGCCATATAAACATTGTTTAATTTCATAACTTCGCTGCTGAGGGCATTTACAACAGCATTCTTGGACGCTACAACCTTGTGTGAAGGGAAGTACGAGATATTGTAGTCCAATTGAATTCCGTTGAAAATAAAATGGCCTATTTTAACTTTGTTTTGCATACCTACTCTATAATAAATATAGTCTTCAGAACAAGACTAAATTCAACTTATAAATGTATCGAAATTCGCGATGAAGTTCACATTATGATTGCATAGGAATTCTGCAGCCGATATTTAATTCCCTACTTCATATATGAAACTACAATGACTAAGAGCCACGTTTTTTAAATTTCACTACACAATGCATGCATTACGGCCTCTTCCTCATTAGACAGTGTCTCGTCGTGCTAAGATTGTGTCACGAAAATTCATAGCAAATAAGTTTATATAACTGATTTTTATTTCATGTATTTTGTAATTGTATAAGTGAAGAGATGGGCGCTATCTGATGTTCGAAAACTAATTAAATCAGTTTTAATAATCATCGGTTGGATAATTTGAAATAGTGTTTAACAGAGAATCGCATTAAATTTTTTCACCTCTGATAAGGCTATATTACATATTATCACATATATATATATATACATATATATATATACATATATATATATATATATATACATATATATATATATATATATATATATATATATATATATATACATATAGTATTATTATATATATATATATACATACTAATACTACTAAGATAAATTGTCCACCCTATTCCCTTGTATGAACTGCGTTTATAAGCCGATCTGTCCACGGAACCATTGCCCATTTCCATTTGTCAAAATTTCACATTATAATAAATTTCGCGCATCTATATACTCTGTTAAACTTTGAGAAGCAGTTACAGTGACTATTGAAAGGATTATGGTTAGGCTAAACTGGTTAAAGTTCAGCTGATACTTTTAACAGGTGTAGTTGTCGTGAACTAATTAATACAAGGAATAGGGCCATCAACACTAAGCGAATTAACATTTATGGTTGTAACTGACCTGTTGCCTAATGATAAGTACCTTATAAGGAAAATTTTTTATTACGGTTTGCACATCTAATAACAAATTAATTCATATAGGACCAGAAGGATAAACAAAAGACAGCATGAACTAAAGGTATAATCTCATGTACACGTGCGTTTCGTGCTTACGATCGACTAATCAATAAGAGCCGATACTACGTTCTATACCAACTGTATGATTGGTCATGTAATGTGGGCTAACTGGACGGTATATTCTAGTATTCTTTGACAAAATATATAGTTTGTATAGGGCGTAGTACCGGCTTCTACCAATAAGTCGTTCGCAAGCTCGAAACGCGCGTGTACTTGAGATTATACCTTTCGTTCACGCTGTCTTTGGTTTATCCTTCTGGTCTAATTTGAACTTATTTTTCCTTATGTGCATTACAACTAATACAGAATTTAAAATGTATTAGATCTCTGCATCAAACAAAATATAACTATTTTATTGGAAGTCATTTTGAACCATGACAGTATTCATTTAGTTTACTTGATAACCAAATTACTCTTTATAAAGCATTGATAGAGTCAACGGCTATCGTTGATTTTGTGCATTGAGACTGCGTTTGTTGAAAGCACACCGGAGAGTGGTAAAGAGAACAAAAAAATTCATTGACATCTATAGACCTAATAATGAAAGACATCGATTATCTATTTGCCTTTAGAGTATGCAAAACTCCAATGCACTTGTTAGTGCATTTGCCAGGCTTATCTCGAATCTTGTCTGGTTGTTTGCATTATTGCATTCTGTTGGTCACGCAACGACTTCATATTTTCTTTTATGTGAGCATATTTATTTGCTTCGAAAAAAACCAGATGAACTATATAGCACACGTAAAACTGCATATCCGTTCCTGTCGTTCATCCTTTCATTGACATTTTTGGGGAATGTTAACACTGACACAAAAATGCACATTAGAATATACTATCAAACGAGCGTAAATCCACATACGCACATATGAAAGTGTATGCGAAGTCCATTAATTGAATACGAGCGAATGAAAAAGGCTTGGGATGAATTAGGGGAACCAAAAATCCCTTAATTCTGTCGGCATCTATGAAATGTCGCCACCATCAGTGTAGAACTTTTAATATTGCACACACACACATAGGTATAATATTATATATATATATATATATATATATATATATATATATATATATATATATATGAATATACTATTACTACCACAATAACATAAGTACTATTAATGAGGAGAATGAATATAATGATACTACAGTTACATCTAACAAGATAAAAATAATGACCGGAGAGATATTTAAACAGAGTAAAAACACAAAATTGGCCCAGTAACGCGTCATGCATGATGATAGACAAGTAAATTAACTTGACGAAGGCGATAAGAGTATCAGAAGAGAAACGCTTCTTTTTTAGAAGGAAAAAGCAGAGCGTTCCTTCTGACAGCAATTCAAATAAAAGCAATTAGCAACAGTGAAGAATAACAAAAACAGCATCCTGTTTTCTAAATTGGATACTCAACAAAAGTGGTCCACGTTTCAACAAGTAGATAAACAATTAGCATGTGCCTGCATAAAAGTCTGTACGTTGGCTTGGATTTTTATAAACCATCAATTTAACAATGTAGCCATCTACACATCTTTTCATTTACCCATCTATTCAACTATCTATCCATCAACCAACCTTCTCACCTACCCATCTACTCAACCACCCGTCTATTCATTTATCCATTTATACATCTATTCATCTGTCCACTTATCTGTCAATAAATCTACCAATATTTCTTTATATATATATATATATATATATATCTATATATAGTAATCTACTTTTTCATCTCTTCATTTATCCAGAAATACAATGTTATCCTACGAATTTTCTAGGTTATGTGAAATATTTTAATAATAATAAAATAGTTTCTCGTGTTCGGAATGTACAGTGTTGCGACAAGTGGTAGTTTTGTTAATAACGACTGTTAAATACAAGGGGATTGGTGTTTTCTTCAAGTCAAAATTTGATTTAGAGAATAAATCCGGTAGACCAGTTTCGTCTATATTGGTTACCTTTAAAGTAACGTCTCGAATTTTGTCGTGGACGCATTTGCTTCGGAGTCTGTGATTCGGTGTACTACAACACTTGAGACGCTTAATTCATATACCAAATAATGATTTGTAGTAAGCCTTTTGTTTAGGTAGAGTCCATGTGGAATCCTTAAGACCTAAAACTTTAATTATTATCTCATAAAATGCCATTATAACACAGACACCACGCCACTTACGAAATGTATATTGATTTGAATTCTTATGTTATTGGTTTAATTAAATGTGTATTGCCGGTATAAACCCAAAATAGCCTCAGGAAGCAAGGGAAATGCGTCTATTTTACCGGTTTAGAACTAATTGGGATCTCTTCAAGTTATATCCAAAATTGGAGCCAAAACAGGACATATTTGCTTCGGAGTCTGTAACGCTGCCGCCAAGAAACCTGTGCAGCATATAACAGGCAATTTAAAGTTGGTTGGTTAATATTTTCTTCAATGGAACCTGTTTGGAAGCTCTTAAGACTTGACGTTCTAATTAGGCATTTTCAGTCTGACGAAATAAAACAGAAACCACGACACCTTGAGAAGTTATATTGATTTAAATTATAATTGGAGGATTGTGAAAATACATTCAATGCATTCAGTGCATGAGATTATACTATCCGTTCATGCTGCCTTTGGTTTATCCTTAAGGTCACAATTGAACTAATTTGTTAATAGGTTCGCAACACCTAATACATACTTCCACATATATTAGTTCACCGCAAAAAAGAGTATTTAAAAGTTATATGTGGAATTGAATAGTGTCATGATGCTGCAAAATGTGATAACTGATATCGATCAAGGCCAGAGTGTATGGTTTAACTGGAGTAACAGATGTTCGGAAAAAGTTTTAATTCTCAATTACGATGAACTATAGCATAATTTGATATCGATCATGTTGGAACCATGTACCGATTCGGAAACCATAGTGTTAGTTAACTTTTCTGTACAATAATGTTGGTATCGGTTATTAACACAATAGCCATAGTGTTAATGTCCTTTACAGACTCGGTATATATATTATATAGTGTGAGTTAGCGTTGAAGCCGCACTGTCGTAGACTTTATATGATGTTAGCTTCACTATTGCAGGTTTACACATTCGTCTAGGAGATTGTACCGTCCTATTATCCTACATTCCTCACCGAAATATATAGTGGTTAAAGGGCGTAATACCGGCTCGTAGTGATGAGTCGCCAGTAAGCACGAAACGAATGTGCATGAGATTATACTTTCCGTTCATGCTGCCTTTGGTTTATCCTTCTGGTCACAACTGAACTAATTTGTTACCAGGTTCGCAACCCCTTATTCATACTTGAATACATTCAATGACATTATGAACTCAATATTTCATTAGGTGGCAAAGGCAATTCATCCAGTACACTGGTTTGTTCCTTTTTGGAAGTGTTTGTGAACTGTCCAGAATTTGCCACGGATAGGAGTCGAATCGAGGCACAGTTGCAAAGGATACTGTGGCTTTATCTATTGCTCCACACTTGAAGCATACTACACATATATTTAGTCATTCACCATCTTATGTTTTCTGGTTAGCCTGCCCTTAAGTTGGACCTCATTGCAATCTCTCACGATCTTAAATTTCAACTAGCTATTACCGATCTTTTATAACACAGCACAAATTATGTCATTTTGAGAATTTATATTGATTTGAAGTATAAAGACTTTATTTAGATTATAAGTATATTGTCAATATCAACTCAAAAATTAAGCACGTGGCAAAGTAGATATATTTCTTCATTATTGGGAACTCTCGAAGTAAGTTTAGGAAATTTCTACGGAGACTGTTAGTCATTACATTGTGCTAGCTGTGCTACATACTACACGCAATTTGAAGTTATATAGCAAACCATCTTTCTGGTTAGCCATTCCTTCAGGTAATGCGATATTAAGTTTTTTATATATATTTAAAACACTTAAACGAACATTGGTTGCGCGGGTGGTGATAACAATTATTATAATCAAGGTTGCGGTCTTGATATAAACACCTGACCCATTAATTACTTACATATGTCAGTATAAACTAACAATTGTATAGTGTAGAAAAGGCAATTCATCCAGTAGACCGGTTTCGTCCTTGTGGGGAACTCATCAAGTACTGGCCCGGGTTTGAGTCCTGTCCGCGGCACATTCGGCAGTACGGTGAGTTTCTCAGCTCTACTAGATGAATACCCTATATAGTCTTAATTCTCACTGACTTATATGAACAACAACCTGATGGAACAATCTGATGTTACCTACTCTTCAGCTGGTTTACACATTCGTCTAGGAGATTGTACTGTCCTATTATCCCACATTCCTCGCCCAAATATATAGTGGTTATAGGGCGTAATACCGGATCCTACTGATGAGCCGCCAGTAAGCACGAAACGAATGCGAATGAGATTATAATTTTCGTTCATGCTGTCTTTGGTTTATCCTTCTTGTCACAATTGAACTAATTTGTTACTAGGTTCGCAACACCTAATAAAAAACCTAAATTAATATTTTTTGGTCTTTTTTGAACTAGGATGGCATTCCAAATATTTATGAAACAACGGGAAGCACAATACAACAGGTAAGTCTACACGATTGAAATTCCCGCAAACATATAGCTGTCTTTGACTCTGGGAACAATGTTGAAAATCTGCTTGGAACACGTACTACTATCGGAGCAAACCTTCTGTGGAAAAAATGTTTTTAATCATCTCTTACCAGATTAATTTGGGCAAATAACAGTAAATTCTGCAGATAACAGATGTCGTAGATCATTCGTTAACCAGTAGAAGTCCTACATACTCGAGGCCTTCGTCAAATTCAAAGACGAATATATTAATAATATGTATTTCATACTATGTATATTTTTAGTTTATAAGACTGCTCGCGCGTAATCTGAGCCCACCGTCAATTATAATCCTATCGGACCATTAACAGGCTACTATTAATCGACTAATTTGTGTTTTTTCTTTCTGATTCTACAAATGTCCGGTGGTATTGTTTAATTACCGGAGATTCTATAAATTATCTGTCTGCCTGGATTTCGACATTTTAGTTTTGATTGAAGGTGTGTCTGACAGATCGTTTAATCTAAATAGATCGAGATGGCTCTTCTCCCGTCGTGGCGTACTTTCGAAGATTGTTCTAAAATGAGTTTATTTTGTACACGGCCGGTTGTTTGCACTAGAAATTCTGAACGGTTTTGCCTCGACAAATTATGTGTTATCACACTAATAATTAACTGATGTACGTCTATATGTATATATCTATATATACATACATGCAAACGTGCATTTATAAGTACATATTTATGCATATATATATATATATATATATATATATA